>QEOT01122870.1:24972-38768 GCA_003123785.1 Pterocarya stenoptera
CAATGTGGGGATTGAATTTAAATGAAATAGGCAAATGTAAAAAAGTGTGATATTGACTAAATTTTGAAGATAAATTTGACCAAGCCAATGAAGATGCTCTGGCTATTTCCAAGAGTCATTAACAGGAACCGATAACATGAATTGGATCTTCATGATCCCCGTAGACATATTGACACTTTTAATTATTTTGGTATACGCTAGAGGGAAATATTTGAGGATGAGGGAGAGAGAGTATTAATAATAGATAACTAAGTACTATTCATCAATTTTTATTGAGCAATGCTACAACCATAAATGGATTATACAAAAGTCAACCCACAAACTAATGTGGCTTTATGTGATCCGTTGATTTACTTTACAATAAAAATAACTTTATAATCTGACGAATCATATCAAGCCACATTAGTTTGTGAGATTATTTTGTGTAATTCATTCATGGCTAGGCTATTTCTCATTTTTATTTAGGAAAACACTCTATCCACAAATGGATTACACAAAACAATCTCACAAACTGACATGGTTTGATGTGATTCGTTAGATTCTAAAGTTACTTTTATTGTAAAGTAGATCTAAATGATCAAATAAAACCATATCAATTTGTGAGATTACATTTATATAATTTGTTTATGGATGTAGCACCCATCTTTTATTTGTACACAAGTTAAGTAGTAATAGCTATTTAATGTTGGCAAAATAGATTACTTATCGGAAATATTTTTGTCTTTAGAATTTGACCAGCCAACTTTGAGGTTTTGTAATAACCTTACATAGATTAGAATCTAGATAAGGATTATATTTATTAGAATTATGTTATAGTTGGAGTTATTATATTCTCAAGTCTAGGACTATAATCGAGCCGAGCTGAGCCAGTCTTTGGCTTGTCGAGCTCAGCTTAACCCAAAATACTCGGATTCGAGCTCAAGCACGAGCTCGAGATTTTTCTTTATTCTTTATTCGAGTTCGACTTGGCAATCTAAATTTCCAACTTGAGCTCGGCTAGAATTGTGTATATTTTTATTTTTTGAATAAGATTTAATAATTAATAAATTAGATAAATAAAAAAAATAAAAAACCTAATATTGAATTTGTACAACTAACAAGTAAAACCTCTATTGAATTATAAGATTTTAAAAATTTATAAATAATTAATATCTAACTAGTTAAAATTTATCCATAATAATAATATATTATACACCTACATAAATTATTAATACATACACATAATATGATAGTATATATCTATTTTATATATAGTTTGCACGTACTAGTATATGAAATTATTAAATTTTATTGACTAATTATTATATAAATTATAAAATATAATTATGAAGTATATTTAATATATAGATATAAGTAATTAGGTGATATATTATATATTTAATCATAAAAGTGTTATGTTTGTATTATTAGCTAATACATATATATATGTATATATACATAGGTGTATGTATATATTTATCAATATATGAATGAGCTTTAATTGAGTCGAGCTAACGAGTCGACTCGAGCATAAATGAGCAGTCCTTAATGAGTCTTAGCCGAGTCGAGTCAAGTTTTGTCAGGTATGTATCATTTACTAATCGAGTGGGTATCTGCTTTCACGGGCGAGCTTTTTTTATTAGTCGAGTTTGATTTGAGTTTAACCGGACGAGTAACAAGCAAGCTATCGAACATACTAGTTCATTTACAGCCTTAATCAATTCGGTATATAGAGTACAACATCCACATCACTTAAATGATAAAATTTTATTTGTAAAATTCAAATTTTAAAATTTCTCTTTTAAATCAAATTATCTTATATAAGTACTTTACTATATGTGTTATCCACCCACACTAGCTTATAAATAGAATTTTTCTTAAACATATATTATATTAGTAATATATTTTCTTTTGTTTATAATCTTATATATATTTAGATGCTATCATTGTAAATTTATATTCTTACTATACAAAGATTTAGGTCATGTTTGGAACTTGGACTGAACTGAGTTGAGAACTGAAATCAACTCAGTTCAATCTAATTTTAAGNTTGGATCTGAAAAAGTCAAAAAGTGGTCGAGGAATACTTTTCGTGAAGATGTAGGCAACCTGTAGGTGAAAGGGAACATACTGAGTGTGAAGTTTACCAGCGACAACAAGTTCCCGAAGGAAATGGTAGTCTAACTCAACATTTTTTGCCCTCTTATGAGAAACGGGGTTTGAACTCAAAAAAATAGCACTTTTGTTGTCGCACAAAAGAAGAGGCCGCTGTGGAATGGAGACCTGTAAATCATGAAGGAGATGCGCAAGCCAAAGAAGTTCAGTTGTAGTGTGCGCAAGAGCACGATACTCGGATTCATAGCTGGAGCGGAATACAGTAGGTTGCTTCTTCGCACTCCAAGAAAACAAATTGTCACCAAGGTAAATAGAGTAGCTAGAGGTAGAATGGCGAGTGTCAGGGCAGTTTGCCCAATCAACATTAGAGTAAGCAACTAAAGCACCAAGAGTAGCAGATGGGCAAAAAATAAGGCCAAAATGAAGGGTGCCCTTGACATTGCGAAAAATACGCTTAACAACAAGAAAATGATCTTTTGTTGGAGCGTGTAGAAATTGGCTAACAGAATTGACAGCATGAGCAATGTCTAGTCGTGCGATGGTTAAATATTGAAGAGCATCGACAAGAGACCTGTAGAAAGTGGGATCCGAAAAAGGTGAACCATCAGTAGTTAGGTGTTGCGCAACAACCATGGGGGTATGGACTGGTTTGCTGTCAAGTAACTGAGCTCGAGTAAGAATATCCCATGCATACTTTAGCTGACTGATGAAAAGACCATCTGCCGTTAACAAAGCTTTAAGGCCAAGAAAATAACTGAGAGGACATAAGTCTTTAGTGGCAAACTCATAATTGAGCTTGTAAGTAAAGCTGTTGAGAATAGATGAGATTTTGCCAGTAACAATGATATCATCAACATAAAGAAGCAAATAAATTATGTCAGACTGCTTATGAAAAATGAAGAGAGAAGTGTCAGCACGACTGCAGGAAAATCCAAGTTGAACAAGAAAGGAGCTGAAACGCTAAAACCAGGCACAAGGTGCTTGCTTGAGACTGTAAAGAGCTTTCTTCAACTGACAGACATGATTAGGAAAGCGAGGATCAATGTACCCAGGAGGTTGCTCCATATAGACATTTTCAGTGAGAGTACCATTGAGAAAGACATTTTTGACATCAAGTTGACGAAGAGGCCATCTGTTGGTTACAGCAATAGAAAGCACAACACGAACAGTGGTAGCCTTGATAACAGGACTAAAAGTGTCAGTGTAGTCAAGACCAGGTACCTGTGTATAGCCTTTGGCAACAAGATGAGCTTCGAGACGCTCAATAGATCCATCAGATAGATATTTGGTCCGGAACACCCATTTGGAGCCCACAATGTTGGTGTTAGCAGGTCGGGTGACCAAAATCCAGGTCTGATTCTTTTGCAAGGCACGAACTTTGTCATCTATAGCCGCAAGCCAAGCAGGATTTTTAGCAGTAGATTTGAATCCTTTAGGCTTAGTAGATTCAAGCAGAGCAGAAAGAAGACTAGAGGATCCCAAAACACCAATATTTGCCGGATGACGAGTTTTAAAAATACCAGCTTTAGCTCGTGTGAGCATAGAGTGAGAACCCAACGGGAATGCTGGAGTGGGAGTGGGAGTGGGAGTGGGAGTGAGATCTGTAATGTGAGGGTCGGTGTCAGACTCAAGAGGAGGCGATCTCGGGGCCAGGTGCGGTGAAGAAAGACTTGCAAGAGAGTTAGTAACCTACAAAGACTCATCTACTAGATCAGTACAAATAGCACATGGGCTAGATCCGGATGGAGTAATGGGTGGGGAATGTTGCTCGGGAGAGGAGGGAGGTGTGTCTGCATGGAGCATAATGGGTTCCAGAAAATCGAAAAAGTTGAGAGAGGATATGGGCTGAGCCTGAGATTTATCTAGAAAGGGAAAATGATTTTCATCAAACTGTGCATGTCGGGTGATATATAACCTAGAGGTGGTGGGATCAAGGCAACGAAAACCTTTATATGAGGGGCTATAACCCAAAAAAATGCATGAATACTACGAGGGAAAAATTTGTTAAGCATATAATCACACAAATAAGAATAAACACAACAAGCAAAGGGATGAAAATTTTCATAATTAGGAGAGAAACTATAGAGAAGCTCAAAAGGTGACTTACCTCCAAGAAGTGATGCGGGCAATCGGTTGATGATGTAGGCTGCAGTGCTGAATGCATCAACCCAGAAACGAGGAGAAATTAAAGGTGAGAGTGAAAAAGAAGGGCTAGACCTGTCTCGGTCACATGACGATGTTTCCATTTAGCATGACCATTTTGAGCAGGTGTGTATGGGCAGAAAAGTTGATGACGAATACTAGCATTACGAAGGTGGTCTTTGAAACGATGACTAGTAAATTCTGCATCACCATCGCTTTAAAAAATTTTGATACAAGCAGAATGTTGATTTTTCATAAATGTTTGAAATTGGCAAAAAAATCATAAAAATCAGATTTTAATTTCAAGGGATATAACCAAGTGAAGCGAGAAAAATCATCAATGAAGAGAACATAATAGGCAAAACCTAAGGTGGATTTGAAGGGGGAAGGACCCCATATGTCACAATGAATTAAATCCAACACATTAGACGACCGATGTTCATTACGTAAATAAGGCAAACGATGATTTTTCGCAAGTTGGCATGTATTATACAGTGTTGGAGAAGGTGATAAAGATGTAAGATGAAGATGACCTTTTTTATTTAAAAAAGAAATAATAGAATGATTCACATGTCCAAGGCGAGCATGCCATAAATCATAGGAAGCATGAAGAGATTTATTTTTAAGAACAAAAATAAAAGCAGAATGTCCGCGCTCCAGCACATATAAGCCGCCATCTCTTTTACTGGTTGCCATCACCCTTTCCGTTTGGCGATTCTGGACGGTGAAAAAATTATTAGTAAAGGTAACAGATAAAGGAAAATCAGACGTTAATTTACTAATGGACAAGAGATTTTTAGTGAGACAAGGAAAAACCAAAACATCGAGTAAATGAAGATTTGGATTAGGAGAAATGGTACCCGTATGAGTTATGGGTAGAGAAGCACCATTCCCTACAATTACACAATCCTTACCCGTGTACGTATTTGAGTGATCCAAAAGATAGGGGTCAGTGGTCATGTGGGCCAAAGCCCCAATATCTAAATACCAATCGAGAGCCTCATTTGCAGACACAGAGCAAGAGGTGTTGAAGGCCTCGGCAAGGTAAGCAGAAGACTCATGGCGTGCATACCGCTGGTTGCAACGATCGGTGTAGTGTCCTTCAGTGCGGCAAATTTGGCAACAAGGGGGCAACGCCCATGACCAGAAGAGGTGCATCCATGGCCGCAGAGTGACCACGGCTTCGGTTTGTGGCTGTGAATGCTGCGGTGGGTGAACCCGAAGGTTCAAGGGACTTTTGAAAGAGTTCAAAGCTCTTAGCCTTTGAGATCAAGTCAGTGAAACAGGGGAGGGGCGTAACAGCCATCTGCGCAGTAGAGAATGAAGAGAAATCAGAGCCGAGACCTCGGAGGAACCAGTGTACCTTATCAGTGCCATCGACGGGACGGTCAATCGCATGAAGTTGGTCACAAAGTGCCTTGAAGTCATGGGCATACACCGTGATAGACCAAGTGCCGCGCTTCATCATTTGAAGATCATCTTTGAGGTAGATTTCACGAGCCTTGGAGCAGTGGCTGAAAGTGTTTTCCAAGGCGAGCCAGACCTCTTGAGAGGTAGATCAACGGCCTCAGCCATAGCTTCCTCGGTGATGGAGGAGAGGAGAAGGCTGAGTAGCCTCTGGTCAGTTGTTTTCCACGCTAGGTATTTGGTATTTGGTGTCTGTGAAGTGGGAGGATCAAACCGTGGAGGAGACTCAACGGTTTCATCGACATGGCCCAGTAATTCTTAGCTCTCAAGAAAGGGAAGAAGTTGGCTTTTCCATAAGAGATAATTGGTAGAGGAGAGCTTGATGGTTACCATGTGAATCATGGTGTTGAAAGGGAGAAGGGTGGACTCGGCAGCCATAGGGGAGGAGAAAGGAGGGATCGAGGGATGCTAATCCTAAATGGCTCTTGATACCATGAGAATGTTTGATGAAATCACCACACTTTGAAGTGGTGAGTAGTTTTCCATTTATAGCAGTTTACATATCGTATGATTTGATTACATATCAATTACAATGAATGTGAAATAGAAATAAATGGAAAGTATATACAAAGCAATCTCCTAAAATTAAGGTCATAATTAAGGCATATTAGTCAAGCCTTAGATTAAGGCAAAGTATCCTCAACACCCACGATCTTTTCAACTTAACACATCTTTACACGCGAGACCCACAACCTTTTTTAACTTTCCACAAATACATCTAAATTCATCTTAACATCTAAACACATCTAAACACATCTAAACTCATCTTAATATCTAAACACATCTAAACTCATCTTAGGTGGGCTCTACAAATTAACTCACTTCACCATCTCAACTTACTACTATTTATAAAAAAAATTCAACTCAACTTAACATTCGAATGAGACCTTATAACTTGTTTATAAGAGTTTATAATACTATTGAAATGATTTTTATACTAATTGTATTATTTGATAATTGATTATCATGATTTTATACTTACAAAGTGTTCATTTTGATAAACAAATCAAAGTCAAATTAAATATTTAATTTTTTTTTAAATTATAACATTATTAAAAAAATAATTCTTTAATCAGTAAAAAAGAATGCACTGTCGGCTGTAGAGTCACCCTTTTTTTTTAGGAAAAATATTTGTAAAAACTACTGTTGGCAGCATCCATTTTGCACATACCATGTGGCTTTATCTATACCGCATATCAAAGTTGAAATTATTACCAGATTGAGAGACGAATGAGAGAGAAAAGATGAGAGAGAGCAGGCAAGAGAGAGAGAGAGAGAGAGAAAGAGCATATGAGAGAGAGAGCGAAGATGAGAGCGAGAGATGAGAGAGAGAGCAAACAAGAGAGAGATGCGAGAGAGTGATGAAAGAGAGAGTTGTGAGAGTGATGAGAGATTTGAGAGAGAGAGAAAGAGAGGATGAGAGATGAAAAAAAAAATTTTAAGGTAGAAAATGAACCACATAATGAGTATAAAGAATACACCACTACGTAACTTCCCTACAGCATCACTTTTTTTTTTTATCCCGTCGTCTCCGGGGAAGTAAAACAAATTGCGTAATGAATTTTGTAGTTTTGCGGGTATTGACTTGGAGAAAACGAGAGATAGAGGGAGGGGGAGAGGGAGAGGGAGGGCCTGTTGGAGTGTCACTTTCCTATACATACTCTCGAGGCAAGTGAGAACGCATACCAAAATCGTTCTCCTTTCTCAATCTTTTCCATTTATTTTCATTTTTATTTGCAACACCGCATATCTCTCTCCCTCTCGTTTCTGCTGAGGATGTCTGTTTCTTGTAGAACAGAAAAAGTCTTCCTTTACCAGTTATCCGTCTTTACACCACACCTTCTTCTTTTCCTTACCCCTCCGCGCGCGTCTTTCTTTCTTTTTTGTTCTTAGCTAAAGGTTTTCCTTTGCCAAGCATTCATGTAAGTTCTATGCTCCAGATCACTCGGATATTTCTTTTTTTTACCCTACTTTCGTTTTTCCTCTCAAAAGTTACAGCTATTTGTGTTTGGTTTTGTGTTTTTTTTCCCCTCGAATTCTAATTTCAGCTAAGGAGGTTGCACTTTGAGTTCGAACCTCACCAAATTTCAGAGCACTTCTAGTGAGGATAAAATGTTCCGGAAAGACATTCTTGAAGAACCCTCTAATTTGCATCCGATTCCTGATCTTTCACTGCACATAAGCCCTCCAAAGAGCGCCCCTTCCTCAATTTGCACTGCAGCGCATGAAGGAGATTTGAGCTTCGATGTTTGGCGCAAAGATGATTATGACAAGCTAAAATCTCACAGCGACAATTCCATCAGAGCCAGCCCCCAATTAGCTGAGACTGAATTCTCTCTATCTAACCCTAAAAGTGCTTTGGAGGCTGAGAGTCAATGGAGAAGAAACTTCATCAGCAGTAACAGTACTGGTAGGGAGGAAGTACTACTTCAAGCAAGGGATAGAAATCGTGGGATTCCAGTGCCTGATGTTCCTGAGGGAATCAAAGCCATAAAAGGAATTCCGGTGTTCTCAACTTTGGATCATTCCAGCAAGTTTTGTTTCAACCAAATGGCTGCATATCCATCTTTTAATGCTTCTACTCGTTCTTCTGCTGCCATCAGGCCTTATGGTATAGAGGGTTCTGAACCCATTTCAAGGTATAATGGGATAACCATGGAGACTCTAAGAACCCAACAGTTTCATCAGTATATGCAATTCCCACAACACCAGTATATTGGGGCTGCAGGAGTCTCGGATTTCTCAAACAGCTTTTTGAGATCATCAAGATTTATGCCAAAGCTGCATAGTAGGAGGAATATGAGGGCTCCGAGAATGCGTTGGACAAGTTCTCTTCATGCTCGTTTTGTTCATGCTGTGGAGCTCCTTGGTGGCCATGAAAGTATTGCTCTCTCTCTCTCTCTCTCTCTCTCTCTCAACTATTCTAAGATGGATTTTACTTTCTTTGACTTTTCCTTTGATCTTTGGTTGTATTGTTGACTATTAATTAGGGGCTACTCCAAAGTCAGTTTTAGAGCTAATGGATGTGAAAGATCTTACACTTGCTCATGTCAAGAGCCATTTACAGGTACAGCTGAAACAACACTCTCACCTTCCTTCCTTCCTCCCTCTCATTTTTACACACCACAGAAAACCAAAAGAACACGCTCCTGTTGAAGGGTCCTCTGTGTCCCTGTGGCTGTGGGGTGAGGTGAAGACTTTTGTCTATGATCCGTATGGCACAGGAGCCGATGAATGCAGTGAATGAATGAACAGTTTTGAGTCTGTTCTTTATGAAACAAGACTACTTCTACTTTTAGAGAGAGAAAGAAAGAGTGAGAGAGAGAGAAAAGTAGCCATCATTTCTCAATAATAGAAGCAATTACTGACCTTACCAAACATCAACGTCGTGGCCATTAAAGAAACCAAGAAAATCCAGAAAGCGAAGCATCTGATTTGATTTTTTTTGACTGGGATATTATTATTATTATTTTTATTATATTTCAAGTTGAGCAGTAGATTTCTTTCATTAATCCCGTCTTTGTTTTGTCTGTTGGTTTATAATTTGGTAATTATTTATTTATAATATATATATGTTCTGATTTGCCTCGGCAGATGTATCGAACTGTCAAGAACACTGACAGACCTGCTGCTTCCTCAGGTAATTCATACTCCTTAGCTTTGTTTCTTTTTACCCTTATTAATGCCATGATTTACGCTACACGTTTTGAATTATTGAAGATTCTCTCCTTTTGCTTTATGCTTTATATTTCTACAGATATGCATGCATACTTTCAGACATCATGCACATTATATAATTTAATGCACCATATATATATATATATAAGCGTTTAAATAATCCTCTATATTCCATCAAAAAAAAAAAAATCCTCTATATATATGTATGTATGTACATCTGTGTGCTTCATGCTACATGTGTATATGTGTATCCATGCACCTACAAGAATAATACATAATTTAAGGGAGAAATATATACATGTGACTAAAATGTGAATATAAAAAAGATGAAATCTCCTAAGAAAAAAAAAATATTCTTGTTTATATATATACATATATATTTTATATGTATAAGTATGCTATTTTAAGGCCTCTACCCTATACATTGTTTACATGATATAATTTGACTTGAAAAATAAATTTTAAAATTTGAATCTTACAATTCAAATCTTATCAATTAAATGATGTGAATTTTGTATTCTACGCACCGACTTGATAATAGAATAACTCATATATATATATGGACATTACAGTCTTAATCTGGATCTTGTTTGTGGCTTGTATTAGATGGATCTGGAGACGAAGATTTCTTGAGCACAGCTCCAACTTTACATGATCAAAATGAGAACTGTCTCCTCAATCAAAGAAGATCAGCTTCAAATGCAGTCTTGGAACTTGAAATGGGATACCATACTAATTTGTGGAGTAACCCTTCCAGGTTCTGATCTCTCTCTGATATCCATGCACTAGGAAAGTACTACAAGGCCTTTTCTTTATGCAGTCAAATTCTTCTTTGACTTGATCTCAGATATTGTCCCTTTACTTTGTTGATCACATTTATAAATGATCTCCAGCTACGTACATTGCTGTCTGATTTTAGGGTTTTTTTTTTTTTTTTTCCATGACATCCATCAATCAAGATCATTTTCCTTTAAATATACCAGTTTAATTTCTTCATTTGGCTAAAGTTGAAGATGTCTTCAGCCTGGTTACTTTGTCCAGCTTGCACTTCAGAACTTATATTCTAAACTAGAGCACTGTAAATTAATCAGATATACTAACCACGATGAATAGCTATGTACGGAGACTTACGTTACTGACGAATAACTTTACAATTTAAAATACCACAACAAATAATATTAATTTGTGAATTTAATTTTTTCAGATTGTTTTGTGAAATACCAAACATTTATCTAACAGAGATAAATGAAGTTGCATATAATAAAATGGATATTTTCCCTTAGTTGGAATGGAAAGAAGAGGTTGGCCAGGATGGGCATATTTCACTCATTATCTGCAATTATATCATTGCAGATAATCTAAACATCTTCTCGTTATCTTAAACTTGTTCAGAGCCAAATACAATCATTCATCCTCATCTTCGTCGTCGTCGTCGTCCATCCTTTTGTATTTTTCTTTACCAAACTTTTGAACAATCTAAAATATTACAGTATGAGTGGTAGTATTTATATATGCTGACTAAGCAACAAAAACATTTCTTATCCATCTATTTCTTGGGACTCAAAGTAGTAATAGTACTAGTAGTACTACTACACCCACTCGGACAATATATATATCTATAAATATATATATATATTTATATAGGGATGCGCGTGCCTGCAGCCACGCACATGCATGCACCAATCTGGTTCTGTATTAATTCGAATGGACGTAGTAGTTAATAAACATCTTTGTACATTCTTAATTACCTTTTGCATGCAAAGTCTAAATCGTTATTAAATCTCTCTCTCTCTCTCTCTCTCTCTCTCTCTCTCTCTCTCTCTCTCTCTCTCGCTCTATATATATATATTTATATATATATGTATTATAGCCTAATCTTGCTTTGTTAGCGCCAAAGAGAGATCACCGGACCGAAAAAGCATATATATTAATTACTTCCCTCCATTTCAATGAGCATTTAAAAGAAGGAAAAATCTAAATATACTTACAAACAACTTACTTCTCCACATCACTGAAAATCATGAAATTTGAAATTCAAAAGAAAACTAACAAAACGAATCTTGTAAGTAAAATATTAAGTACATGAACCACTATTCTGAAAAAAATCTCTTGCCATGAATTCTAAGGACTCGTTTGGACACTTAGAATATCTTAGAATATATGTGAACAGTGGAAAAAGGGTTTGTGAAATAGTTTGAATTAAGATGCCTTATTGGATTTTGGAAAATGAGAGAGAAAAAGTTAAATGAAAATATATTATAAAGTTAAAAAATTGTTTGAATATAATTTTTATTTTAAAATTTGAAAAAATTGCATTATTTTTTGTGTTTTGTTTGGAAATTTTGAAAAGTTGTAACCATTAAGTAATGATTAAATGAAAAAGTTAAAAATTTGAAATTGAAAAATATTCTTTGTTTGAGTGGTGTTTGGGAATGAAATATTTGAAAATATCTTAGAATACCTGAGAATGTTTGAGTGTCCAAACAAGGCCTAAGATCATTTACAATCTATACGTCTTTGGTTCTTGAGGTACAGTACTCATGATCTCCTCTTAACAAGCTTCTAAAATAATTTTTAGGTTCTAACACATTCATCTACGACTCTGTATGCGTATTGTTGAAGATAATATCACTAGTATCAGAGCCATTGGCTAACG
This sequence comes from Pterocarya stenoptera, assembly GCA_003123785.1. Taxonomy (NCBI): domain Eukaryota; kingdom Viridiplantae; phylum Streptophyta; class Magnoliopsida; order Fagales; family Juglandaceae; genus Pterocarya; species Pterocarya stenoptera. Next base: position 37,010 of record QEOT01122870.1, read on the forward strand.
CTAGACTCGATCATGTGGAATATTTATTCTTCCGCTAGCTTTACCTTCCACGAATTTTTTTTATCACCATTCAATTCTGTATCGTCTCAAATCAATGCATTTTGAGTATCTCTATTAGTTGTGAAATATTTTTTATTGGATTTTCATCTGTTGTGAGCATTGTTTGAATCCCCAGATCCAATTTTGACCTTGTGATTTTGGTCTAAAAATTGGCCAAAGCCATATATAGCCCATTGTTGGCCATTACTTTAGATTTGATGTTCTAGTTACTAGCCACTTCATCACCAACAACATCATCTCATCGGCGATTAATTAATGAATATGAAGGCTACTTTTAAATTTCAAACTCAAGTTTCTAAAGTTCTCCATCTTGAATTTAAGAGGGGGATGTTAATAATTTGATTTGATATTATCTTCAACACGTATGTGCTTGATGCCGAACTTTTGTCTCCAACTAGTTACAATTTTCCCTTTTTCATTGTAATGTAATTACCAAGAAAGGTCCTAGCTACATTTGGTCATATAGTCTGAAAGAATTAGTTGAATAATTATTGAGGTTAAGGGTATAATAAATGGAATTTGAGAGAATTTTAAATGTTTGAGCGTTGTTCATTTAATTTTTATGTAGATAAGAATCAAACTTGAACTTTATCACCGAACTACAATTTATTTTGACAATTCATTTAATATTTACCTTCAAATGAGTTCAAAGTTGTTTATGAATTGTTTGATGGGTAAACGATTAGTTATTATGTATGAAATTACAAAAGTTGAATTGGCAAACCTTGTATTTGATATTTAACTATTTATTACAAAATATATTATTTATAATATTATATCCTATGATTTTATCAATAGACTTTGAAATGCCAATTTTAGCTTATGTAATGTGTTTATATGAATTTGATATTTTGGACATATCTAGATCAAAAGTCTTGATCGATATACTCTATATATAATATTGCCACTATATATAACCTGCCGTAGTAATCCCACGAAAGCCAACTGAAGTGTATATGTGTTGATGACATATTTCGTGCATTTGAGCTAAGTTCCAGCAACTCGGGTTGGGATCCTGCTACCTTCAACACAAAGACAAAGGTGGGCTTGATGGTTGTCCGGGAAACCTCCGATGCTAAAGTCATTCTTCATTTCTTGGAGAATTCTCTTAGAATTAGAATGGTCAGAGAGTGTATTCATACCTAGAGTTTGGCTTTTATACGAAGTATTAGGGGAACATTTCGTACCTTGTGTTAGGGGTCAACATCACACTCAATTGTCAGGTTGCGGTCTTTAATGCAATGTGGCTTCTAAAATGCGGCATGGCTCCCACGATGGCGTCTCGACTGCAGATGACCGGTGCGGTCACTTTCTGTCCCCATCTTCAATGAATGAAGGGTTGTTCGCAATTTCGGTTCACTTGCCTGCTTCGATCTTTAAATGATAGGTGTCAAGGTTGGCATGTCTCATCTATCCCCGCCGACTGGTTTCCCGCTTGAGGGTATCCCTTTCTTCGAGTACAGTTCATGGGCCGAGTTGCGTTGGTGATTCCTGGATCCATAGAAGGGGAACGATTCGGGCTAAGATTGGCTTCAGTGTCTTGCCTAGGCCTAACCCCAAAGAGGGGATGGGAATATCCCCTCCAATAGAAGTAGATTGAGAAAGATGCATAAGAGCTAGTTTTAAGGATCTGAAAAGCAAGGTGCATGTACACCTAATCCATAAGACATGCCTGAATCAGTTCCTGTTCTAGTATTAC
>QEOT01122871.1:0-21913 GCA_003123785.1 Pterocarya stenoptera
CTTCTCTACTATCCCACTCTCTCATACAAACACAAATAACCATAAAATGCATGCGAACTGTTTATAAATGTTTTCACTATGTAATTAACCAAAAAGTGAAGATTCTTTTCTGTTAACTTTCTATTTGGCTAATTTCTTTTTATAAAAAAAAAGTTTTTTTCAGTGCACAGCCAGCCCCATGTCCCAGTCACCGTTAACATTCCCCTACCACTATAGTACGTGATAATGGGTGTCCTCAGAATCATGATTTAGGCATACAGAAGGATGGGATATAAAGAAAGACCACCTAAACCAACTACACTCATTCTCCTCCACATTCCACCTGAGCAACACGGCCACATTATTATGAGGTCCCATGTCCCCAAAGACTCGAGTAACAAAACAGGCAAAACTAAAATATTAGTACAGACCTCAAATTGTTCGAAGGTAGAATACGATCCATCTGCCAACTTCTTCCTCACGGTGGCAAAGTCCATTGGATGCTCAATCACATCGTGATAATCGGGAAGCTGGAGTCACAAAATATAATAGCAAATAAATACCCGGAGAAAAGAGTTTCAAAATCCATATAACCATTTACATATGAAGAAAAAGGAATTCCAAACACCTCCTCAGGATCAACCGGTTCTGCATACACACCGTACGTGTCTTTCCTGCCACCATTCCGCTATCAACATCAGAAACTTTCTAAGCTTTGCAAATTAAGAAGGTAATCGACAATAGAGAGAAAGAAGAAAGGAATTCAGTCCCATACTTCTGAAGCTTATCAAGGATCAACTCCAGTGTCCTCTTATCAGGCAACCCAGAAGGAAGATCCGATGGCGTCCCTAACCAAAACAAAAGCCAAATTTAACAAGCCCGTACCAAATCCGAAACATCATTCGACAAAATATCAAATCCTATAAACCGAAATCCTCACATGATAAATGAAAATAAAAAAAAACCCATTAATCAAAATTAAGAACTGTAGACCAAAACGAACCTGCAGAAGAATCGAGCCCCTTCAAGTCCACCTTCCTCCCCCTTTCCTATCAAAACCCGTAACCCACCACAAAAACACAAATAAGTACCGCGCACCCATATTAAAAAAATACAAAAAAGCGGGATTAGGACTGCGTTTACGAGTGTGAGATAGAGACAGACCGGACAGAGACAGATTAGGCAGACAGTGCACAGTTAGAGAGAGATAAAGATATGGAAAGAGAGAGAGACAGAGAGAAAGATGTCGGTAGAGAGAGAGAGAGATGTGGGGGAGCGTGATCACATTCTTGTGGGTTTTGCGTTAGTTTTTGACAGTTAAACCAACCGTTACAACCTCTCATTCCCCGACACAGAGTGGGAGAGTGTAAGATTGAAGTCTGGACCAAAAAAGAAAACCCCAGCGATTTCAGCTGAGCTGTACCCCCCCCCCCCCCCCCCCCNCCTCCGCCGACTCGACAGCTCGGCGCGCCAGATCTGCCTTTGATGGCCTCCCTTTCTTCTTCCTCTTCACGATCTGGCCCATATGTCTCTCTCTACGACGCAGGCTCACACTTTCTCTCACTACTTTCTCTCCCTAGCTCTCTTTCTTACTCTCTCTCTTCTTTGGTTCCATTATTTTCGACGATGGCTTGGATCTTTTCGAGAGGCTTTGCGAGGTCCGAACCTGTCCGAGATCAACGAAGTTCAGGTTCGGGGCTCAGTTTGGGCAACAAAAACAAATCATTGATTTCTTCTGCTTTCTTCGTGTAAAACGGCGTAAGTGGCTGAAAAATACGGCGTCTGGTGCTGCCCGCTGCCCATTCGGTGTTGCGTGTCCCTTCGCCTGCTGCCCGTTCCTGCTTACGTCTTTTCGCCTTTGTCTGTTCGTTCGATATGAGATTCTTCGACCGCACGATTTTGCGCGTTTATCTTACTCGCCACATGTCCCTTCCCGTCCAAGAGCAGCAGGAGTAACATTCACGATATTATGTCCCATGCTGGACAAACTGCTGACGTTCCTAATTTAACTCGTTTAAACAAACTTCGATCGTTTTTTGCAGGACTACCTCCTCACTTTATTCACTAATAAATAATTTATTATTACTTATAAATTATTTAATAATTTTTTTTATTACTATCATTATTATTGACAGATTAATTTAAAATTATCTCAATATCCCAACAAATCGAGTTATTAGATTACAAATTCATGCTGGACAATAAAAATATTGTGAAAATCACTTATTACATTTATCCTAAAACTATTTTTTTAAAGCATCCTACCAGGATTTTTTGGTCAAATGATATTTAACAAGTGATTTTAAATTTTCATTCAAATAGTTGATATATAAAATTATTTGAAAAATGTTTTAGTCACCAATGTCTCATAAATTTACAAACTAACGTGTCTTTATGTAATATATTATATTATATTATAAAATTATTTTTATTATAAAATAATATCAACTAGTATGTATATTTTTATAATTATTGCACTTTTGAAATTATTTAAACGTAACACATTAACTAACTAGTAATGTTTGGCTATTTCTCTGTTTCATATGGAATAAAATCACGATGTTATTTTTCATCACGAATTTATTATCTTCTATTTTATAGATTTATATCACATATTTTAAATAATTTTATATAACATTAATTCGTTCTGTCATATTTTAGATAAAGATTTAATTAATAATGTTTGTTTATATATAAAATAATAAAAAAGCTTATAAAAAGAGGATAATAAAAGAAATTAGAAAAGTTGGTTGTTCCTCTTTCAAGTGCATGGTGCATATTCTGATACTCAAAAATTGAAGTTGATTGTTGATGTATCAGTTACATCAAATTGTCAAAATTCAGTGTTTCGGACATATCTCAGACAACACAACATGAAATTCGTAAGCTAACAAAATAAAAGTGTTGGAAAGAATCCAATTCTATTAATTGGGTCAAAACGAATACAATCACGGGAGGAGAGGTAGAAGTATATTTACACGCGCCTTAAAACGCGTAGAGAAAGCGTTTCCGTATTTCAACTGGGTTGATAGTTTGATACAGACTAGGGCGACCTAATGGCCAGAGCCCATCCTAGTACTTTGACTGAACAGCCATTTACATAATAGAAGGCGGAAAGCAAATTGTAAGCAGGGTGGCGACCCGTGAAATCAGCGTTAACACGGCGGATTTAGCTGGTTTGAGTCTGATATTAACATGTTCGGCTTAAAAGGGATTAATTTTTAAGGAATAATGCTAGGCTAACTGCTCTCAGCTCTCATTAGAGTTATTGCTGGTATTTTTTTTTTTTTGTTTTTTTTTATTTTTTTTTACTTTATAATTAAAAAAATATTTTTTTAATAATATTGTGATTTTTTAAAAATATATTTAAAAATGTTAAAAGATATATATATATATGAAAAAATCAAAAAAACCCAAAATAACTAACAGTAGCTCTCGCTAACGGTTGTGCCACCCTTCCTTAAGACATGATTTATTGATGGATCAATAACGGATCAACTTGCTTAACATGAAATCAACTTATTTTAACATGTTTAGAATTTATTTCAAAGTTATTACTTTTATTGTTGGGATGTAATTTTGATTTATGCTCATATTTATTATTGTATAGTTTGTAATATTAATTTTATTATATATTAAAATTTTAAAAATATTTATATATTTTTTAATATATTGTGATTACTAATAAATATAGATTTTAAATTTATGTGAAATTATGTTAATCATATAAAATGAGTTATGTGTTTTGGTTTAACCTATTTATATAAAACAAACAAGTTTAAATAAATCGTATTATGTTAATATATTTTTAATTAATTATTAAACATATCAAAATAGACGATAAAATACGACCTGCTATTTAAATGACTTAAGTTAAAATTTGAAAATTGAACACATTTCATTTAAACAGTTGGATTTAGATTGACCTACACTATTAAATATTTATGACTTGACGCAACATTAAAAAAATAATAATAATAATAATTTGCCTCCCCCTCCCCAAGATGTAAAGGATTCAATAGTCATTTCAAATACTTTACTTTTCTCTATGTGTCTCTAAAAAACTCCGTTGCTGCTGCTTATCAGTGCAAAGCAAAAGCATCAACGGTTAAAACGGTGAGGCTGCAGCAACAGAGTGAGCCTAGGATGATCGGAGGGCGGAGAATCAATAAAGTGCACGGAGCCAAAATAAATAGCGAGTAGTAGGGAGAACGGACTGAAGTGGAAAATCTAGAATCTCAGCTCCTCCATTTCCTGGTCACGCAGACACGAGGTGGGCCTCAGTATTCAGTAACAGGGTGGGGAACGCTTTGACAAGTTGATGCTGGCAATAATGGTTCCTAGTGTGGAAAAAATATCCACCATTACGCGTTTTCAACCGGAGCGGTGCAATATAGCAGCCTTTGGATTTTGTCGTGTCAATGCGGGCCAGGGAACCGAAATCATGACAAACCAGTTTTTGCCGTGTCTTTCTTCAAGCCTCAACCAATCGCTATTGGGTTGGTGTAAAATGGGAGGGTATAGATGAACGGGTTTTCAGAACTCTTTCAATCCTCTGAAAAACATAAGATTTTTATTGCAAATTAATGTGACTGATGTAGAATATCATATTATACAATTACTTTTATTGCAAATATAAGACCCACGTCATGTCCATTGTGGTTTGCAGCCATGGGTTGGACGTATTGGAGTTCGTATCAGCAATCCAGGAACATGTGCTTGATTTGATGGGCTCTTCAACTACATTGCAAAGGGACATTTTGTAGAGCGTTCATATGGACATGGTCTCAGCAATCTTTACAACAAGCATCTTCCTAAATCAGTTTAAGCTAGCTGTTTTCCGTCCCCATAGGGGACTGGGAATCTTGTCGTGTTTGCTGCTACAATGATTGACTGCATGCAGCCTATGCCAAGAAAGCGACCCAGTGGTACACGTGGCATATATAACGCCCTTTCTCAGAAAGCGAGCTTGAGTGCGGGAAAAGTCAGCCCCACCGTATGGCCCATAATTTCAATTAATTGGCCTGCTAAAGCATAGTGTGAATTTGGTCGTGATTATGCAACTGAAAACCTCATTTTGATCGTGCTAAAGCATAATGTCAAAATTCATGTTGCTCCGACAAACTGTGTTGTTGACTTAAAAAGATGACAAAAAATAGAACTCTGCCATGGAAGATCTTGGAAAGCTAGAGAACAAGAGAGGAGAAAGAAGGTTCGAGAAATAGAGGAAGAAAATAAGCCACGAAATTAAATTAAAACGTAAGTAGTAAGTACGCAGAGGACGAAATTTGAGCCAGAATTGGAAGAGGGCTGTCCCTTAACAATGTCAGAATTTGAGTGCCTTACCTTCGACATAGTTTCTAGTTCGACTCTGACTTGTCAGAACGGAGTTGAATTTGAATTTTTTTTTTATTGAGTTTTATTTCTTAACCTATTTGAAATTTTAATTTGTCAATTTTAAACTCTCACTAGTAAGATTTGGATTTTTATATTTCAGTTCTTTTTAAAAATATTTTTATTATTTCAATTTTATTAAAACATAACTAAAATTGAAAAATAAATCATTATACAAATTAATGTTACTATATATTAATATTATATGTTATTATATGTTAATGTTTATACGGTAGTATTACATGTTATTATAAATTTATATATTTGTATTTATACATAATACATTAGTATTAAATGTTATGATACATTAGTTATTATATAATTAGTACTATATGTTATTATACATTAATGTTTATACATTAGTTGTTATTATTCATTAATGTTACGTGATAATAATAGTTAATAGTATGGTGTTTACATTTATTAAACTATTATTAGTCTATTTATATTATAGTATAAGTATATTATTTTATAATAATTTACTCATATTAATATATTATTGAATTTAATTAACTATATAAATTATAGTTAGATAAAATATATACAATATAGAAATTGGAGTCGGACAATTAGAATAGGAGTGGAGTCGGAATTGATACATCGCCGCTTGAACTCTGATTCTGACTTTTTTAATTAAAAAAATTTTGACTCCAGAATCGAAGCAGAATAATTACCGTCGGAGCGAATTTTTAGATTTTTGATCGGTACTAAAATGGATGGTTCTGCCGGAATATAAATATATATTAAAGAAGGAGAATATATAATATACTGTCGAAGGACGTAATTTCGATATAATTTTATTTTTTGTCTTCGCGAACAGAGCAACAAGAAGCCACAAAACTCTCTCCCTCTATCAAAAAAAAAAAAAAACTCTCACCCCGTCTCTCTCTCTCTCTCTCTCTCTCTCTCTCTCACACACATACACAAGCCACAGGAATAAAACGTCCTATCACTGAGAAAAGCAGCAGAGTCTCCCGGCTTCAGATTTCTCTAGTGGCTCTCTAGCTTCTTCTTCTTTCCTTCGAAGTTGTATCACTTCGCACGGTCTCAAAGGTAAAACGCTCTAATTTTCTTGATCTTTTCAAATTTATCAGATGTCTTTTTATATTACTTTTGATGCCGGTTGTTCTTGTTGCTTTTAGTCTGTAATTTATATTATTGTTTACCCAACTTTGAAATTCTATTACTTTTTATGCCTTTAGTTCTTCTTTAATTTCCTTGACTCGGAGTGTGTATATGTATAATCGTATCAATTTCAATAAATAGTTAAATTTTGAAAACGGTATTATATGTTTGCATGCACGTTATGCACATTTTGTGCTTGATTCCAATGTAGAACGAGCGCTGAGTGTGTGTGTCTCAGATAGCTTAGATGGTAATTTATTCCCGGCTTTGAGGTTTTGAAAGCACTGAATAAGCAAGTAAATACGTACAATAATATAAGATAAAAAGATACGTACAAATTTTCTATCTTGAAATTAAAAAAAAAAGAATATATATATTATTGAACCGACTAAGAAACAAGTAAAATAGCAATAGATAACAAGTTACACATGGGCCTTGAACGATGGTCATACCCTTGATTTTGGTCTTGCTCATGTGAGCCAAAGTTCATTCACGTTGTAGAACAACAATGGATCCTTGAACAGTGATGCCGAATTCTAATTTGGAACGTTGAATTATGGTTTCATCAAAGGATAATGAAGTTTTATTTTTAAAATTCTTAGCTACCTCTGTTTTTTTTTTTGGAAAAAAAAAACTTTATATGATTTTCTCTTGCTATCTATCTGAATGAAGATCCTATTTTCTAAGGTTTGTAGAGTTTCACGCGCTTAGTCCTCTCATAATTTATTTTAGAGGATTTGATCTAAACTTTCTTTTAACTACAGCTCCATGGATCCATTCAGTTCATCTCTTGGATCAATACCTAATTCCCTCAGTGCCTTGGGATTCTTCCCTTCCCGCAGGATGTTCGTTGTAAAACCAGTTTTCACAGAACTGGGGAGTGATTTAGTGGTTCCTCTCACTGCAACCGTGGTTGGTCCAAGTAGATTTTCAGTTAATGGTGATTGATTCAGTTAACAGTAATTTTTATACAGAAATTAGGGTATTAATGATTCTTTGATTGAGAATTGGATCTGATGCTGATAGAAAAGAAAAGGTTTTGGTAATTTCTTTCACTATAGGCAGTAGGAATATGAATTTCCTTTCTGTAACAGTTTATTTTTACACTTGCTATTTTTGTTTATGTTATCCTAGAGCTTGATGACTAAAATATTTGTGCCTTGCTTATTGGGAATTTGCATAAGTTGAAGATAGGATAGAGACTGAGGATTATGAGAAATTGGCGAAGGAGATGGAGCACGCCTCCCCACTTGAAATTATTGATAAACCCCTCAAGAAATTTGGCAATGACATTGCCATTGCATTTAGGTATCTCTACATTTATCTTTCCCATCCCTTTAATTAGTTAAATATTGGACAAGGTGAAACAATGTGTACCATTTGGATTCACTGTAGAATGGCACAGACTACTGTGGTGGCGACAAATTTAGGAAATTAGGGAAGTTGATGAGATTTTGGAGTTGAACTGAGAAACAAAATTTCTCTTCCATGCCATTCTGGAGAGGGATCCTCTACTTTTTTTTGGTCCACTTTCCTTTCAGGACATATAGTTAGGAAAGAGAAATTACTCCATTGAGGCAGCTGGATTAAATTTTAAATAGATAGCTGGCTAACTTCCAAGAAGAAAATGAAAGAATTTATTCAATTACATTCCCATATTTCTCTTAAATTCGAACTGTAATTTTCTATTTTATTTTATTTTTTCAAATCTGAACCCACATTTCTTAGCTCACCCAAGGGCATTTTTAGTGGACTAGCATCCTTATTTGGTTGGAGTCTGGAAGCACTAATACATGTGGCATATGGAAATCCCCATCTATTTTGGATGGTGGAAAGGTTAGTTATGGTGACATAGATTCCCACTTAAAAATTGGAAGAATTTGAACCATTTTTTTTTTAGATTCCAACCAACTAGAATTATGAACTCTTGCATCCTATGCACCGGAATCTAAATTTTAGTTGCTATTGATTTGTGCACTGGAGCTGAAGATGTGGTCTTGATTGAGTATGCTAAGCTAATAGGTCACCCCTTCAGGGGTTTAGCCTGGACACTTGGAGACTAAACCCAGACACGTACCAGTTCTTTGACACTGGTGACTGGTGAGAAGCACGACGATATTCACATCAAGTACATGTTCCCTGATGCTGTTGAAGTTGAAGCTCTAGTGAGAAGCAAGGGAGTCTTCTCCTTTTATGAAAATGGACACTAAGAGTGCTGTGAAGTCAGGAACTTTAGGCCTCTTAGGCGGGCACAAGGCCAGTTCTACCAAGGCAGCATGAGAGGGAGGGAGGGTGGTGGTGGGAGGTTGCCAAGGCTAAGGAGCGTGGCCTTCATAAAGGGAATATCAAACAAGAAGAAGTCCCAACTCAAATGGAAATGGAAATGGGGCTGCCCCCACAAATGGGATGGCTACAGTCTCTGACATCTTCAATGACTAGAATATGGTTAATTTGTGTAGAGCTAGGGTAGAGAATTTGACTGGATTGGAGAATCGAAGAGAATCATGGCTTGTTCTGATTTATGCACCATGGTGCTGTTCCTGCCAGGTGAATATAATTGGAGGCTCTAACCATTATTATCTGGAACTCAGAACTTTATGCCTTGTCTAACAATTTTCTTTGGTTTTAAGCAGGTGATGGAAGGATCATATGTTGAATTATCAGAGAAGCTTGCAGGTAGTGGGGTGAAGTTCAGGGCTGATGGTGAGCGAAAGGCATATGCACAGGACGAGCTGCAGCTAGGGAGCTTTCCCACAATACTCTTTTTCCTCAAACCCTTGTCCTGCCCCATCAAGTACACCCCTTGGCGAAGAGAGATGTCGATTCATTGATGGCTTTCATAAATGCTCTGTGATTATTATAGCTGATATCCCTGCTATCAAGAATTCAGTAATTTGGATGCTGAAATAGAACTATATAATATGGGATTTGCCTGGATGCTCCTCCTTGGCCTATATATTCCCAGCAATGGAATGCACCAGCGGTTGTTATTGTATATTCATGGTATGCATAGTTATTTTTCCTTTTTTATTCTTGGGAAGGGGGTGTTTCTTTTCTTGATCTTAGTTAGAAATTCCTCCCCTCGTACTTTGGTTCAGTAGAGTAGGAATTGGGTGAGATCGATAATCTCCTCGGGGTTTGCAGAATAAGAGCAAACATGGTTCTCATTTGTAAACATTACAATTTAAGCTAACATTACAATTCTCATTTGTAACATTAATACAACCATAAACTTTAATACAACCATACAGTACCATAAAACATTAACACACCAATACAACCATAAACTTTAATACACCAACAAAACAACAAACATAAAACATTAATACACCAACACAACCACACCAATACAACCATAAACTTTAATACACCGACAAAACCACAAACATAAAACATTAATACACCAACACAACCACAAACATTAATATGGGTGTGTTAATGTTTATGGTTGTATTTATTGGTGTGTTAATGTCTTATGGTGTATGGTTACTTATAAAAAAAAAATGTTTTATGGTGTATGATTGATCAAAGTTTATGGTTGTATTAATGATTATTGTCGTCATTGACATTTCACGAACACAATAATAATAGTTAGGTAATCACATAGAGCATTAAGCACTTCAATGGGACTTTTAGAAATAGTGGCAAGTAGTTGATTCAAACATTGTTACCACAAACAAGAAAATGTCTCATATATTTCAAAGATGACAAAAATATAATGATAGGTACAGAAAATGCCTGCCTGCAAACCTAAGCAAGCAAATAAAGAACTCCAAGGAATGACTAACTCAGAATTTCCACTTTGATGCTTACCCTTTAGCATGTACTTTCAAAGAGGTATTTAGGACAGGTTATGATTTAAGGTAAATACTAGCCGACTATTGATTAGTAATGAATTCAGTTCTCAGTGTGCCTATGATCCCAGAAGTCTCAAACATGGGCATTGGTTGTCCAAAAATAGGAATTCAAATCAAAGTTTTGAAACTGTTTCGGTGACCGTTTCGGTTAAGGCATTAGAATGAAATATTTCGATACCAGTATCGTTTCGGATACCATTTTAGAATAGCCTATATATAATAAATTAATTATATATATAAATTATACTTTAAAATAACATCAATGCAAGTCTTAAAAAGTTAAAATACATATTTTTAAAACTCAATAATACTTATTATAAGTTCTCAATCCAAATATTTTAAAAAATAATTATTCATCTTCATCACTAAAAGGGAAGTAGAGATTTAATTTTAAATCCTTGAGAAAAAGGAATTAAAAAAAGAAGAAAATAAATTTCAGATATGAGAATTAGAGTGAAAATTATATAAAAGTCAGAATTTTTACATTAATTAAAAATAATAATAATTTTGGCCGGTATACCGAAATCGGCCGGCATTAACTGAAGCGCATCGGTACGGTCGCTATTTAATCCGGTACAAAACACATATTTTCTGTACTCGTCACTATCCCAATACGCTAAATACCGGAATTCAAGACTTTGATTCAAACCTCAAAATCAATCACTATGCCGAGGGCTTATGCACCCCCTGGGACAAAAATCCGAAAGCTTACCTACCGTAAATAGCAACCCAAAATCACTAATTCTACACAGAAGTGCAAATTCAGAATGGCAATCACAAAAACCCGAAAACTTAATATGATATGGGAATCCAACCCAGTTTGAGAAAATTTGTTCTAATTCTGTTCTGTTCTACCACCAACAAAAAAATAAAATAAAATCTGTTCACCATTGATTGAGTCCAAAGGCCATAGACAGAATTTATGAATCAATCAGCCATCTCATTAACAATAGAACTTGACGGAGAATAAATAATCAATGAGACCATAAATAACCAATCAGCCATCTCATTAACAATAGAACTCGACGGAGACGAATTCTGAAAGCATTCCTTGTGGGAGAAGAACTCGACGGAGAAGAAATAACCAATCAGACCATAAATTGTAGACAAGTTGCAGAGAAGTTGACGGAGAAAAGTTGCAGAAAAGCACATGTACTGGATCGTGGGGAGACAACGATTTGGGATTTGGGCGTGGAATTTCGACGGAGAGAAGTTCCATATTGTACGCACTGGCGTGAGCTAGGGGATTTGGGCGAACGATGAGGCAAATGTCTTGAGACAAAGATTGACTTTTCTGAATTGTGGATCGCGCGAAACGAATACTACGCGGGAAATATGAATTTTTTAATGATAAAATAATATGAAATAATATTTGGCGGAACTGGCTAGTGAAAATAATGAGAGTTAAAATTATTGTACATTTGTTCAGTCTATTATAATGAATTAACGTACAATCTAACAAAATCTTGACCAAAATTTAGCTAACTTTAATTCACTACTATTGCTCTTAAAAAATAACTAATCCAATCCAGACTCCAGATACATTTTACAACATTGTTTATGGACATAAATGTCCATCACGTCAAGTCATCGCCCACCATAAAACCGCAGCCCCAGCCGAAACCCCGTGCTGACATATATTGTATACCACGCACAAGAGAGAGAGAGAGGGTTTATGCCCGTGTCGATGGCATACAATATTGTTTTTGTAGCGAGTTTCTTCCTCATAATCAGATTCAGTTTTTCAGAGGCTCAAAGGGTTCCAGCCATGTTCGTATTTGGAGACTCACTGGTAGATGTTGGCAACAACAATTTCCTAGTTCTTTCCGTTGAAAAGGCAACTTTGCCTTACTATGGCATCGACCTCCCCACCAAAAAACCGGCCGGTAGGTTTACGAATGGCTTGAATTCTGCAGATTTTCTGGGTAAGTGGATCGAATCATCCTCTTTGTTAGACGTATATAAACCTTCACGTGTTGACCAATACGTATCTGTTCCTTTCGGTTATGGAACTCTCGATTTAAAACAAATTGTACTGCATTCCGCAGCTAAGAAAGTGGGCCTGCCAACTTCCCCACCATATCTTTCTCTGGTAAACGAGCCCAGCAAGAATAAAATGTCGTTCCTGACCGGTGTTAGCTTCGCCTCCGGAGGTGCAAGAATCTTGGATCGCACAGACCCGTATGAGGTAAGGTGAAGCAATAACTTTCGTTTCTACTTTTTTTCCCCCCTTCGTGGCTTCTCATTTGTTAAACCCATTTTTTCTCTTGGTATAGAGAGGATTTCCTGTCCAGTTTCTGGTACAACAAAAACAACCTTGCTCAAATAAGCAATACCCGTGATGCTCTTCCATTTTCAGTTGTGCAAGACGTTGCCCTCATTCAAAAGAACACTTTGAAACTAACTCAGAAAAAAGACCACTGAACTGTACTGGAAAACCCAATAGCAAGATATGGCCAAGAGTTGGGCTTTTGGAATGTGGTCCATGTACCCAAAGCTGGAAACTATTGAAACCCATATTTTTTGTTGTGTTTTGACGCCACAGACATTTGACGAATGAGTTGCTTAAAAATTAAAATTAAAACGGTTTTGGTTTTTTGGTTTTTAGCTTACCTGAACCTTTTCATAAATAAATTTGTTTTTTGGTTTTTAGCTTTCCAATTGTTTTCTTTCAATCTATTGGCACAGTTCCAGTCCGTGCATTTGACACAACAAGTAGACGATTTCTCAACTGTTTATGAAGACCTGAACATACGGCTAGGATCATCTGGTGCAGAAAGGCTTCTATCCAAATCAATATTTGCCATTGTGATTGGAAACAATGACATCTTTGGCTACTTCAGCTCGTCCGATCTCCGCAACGAGACTACCCCACGGCAGTATGTGGATTCAATGGTTCTCACACTAGAGGCAAAATTGAAGGTAATGGATCAGTAGTAGTCACTACCTGAAAATGAGGTCAACATTTGTGGTTCACTTTTAACAAGCAAGCTGGCAATCGAGTTCTGGTAACCAGTATACTACAATTCCTGACTTGGTCTTAATTTGCTCATCATTTCTTTAGCGTTATTCTGCAGTATTTATACAATCGGCGTGCCCGTAAATTTGTGATTACTGGGATAGCAGCACTAGGATGCTGCCCGTCAATAAGGAGAGAGACCAAAAAGGAAGAATGCAATGAAGAAATTAATTACTGGGCTGTTAAGTACAATGAAGGCCTTGTATCAATGTTGCAGGAATTGAAATCAGATCTGAAAGACCTACACTACTCATACTTTGATAGTTATAAAGTCTTGCTCAACTTCATCCAGAATCCAGCTGCTTATGGTAAAGACTAGTCATAATCCAAAATGAGTCCATTCTGTTGCATGGTTTATTGTCAGAATTAGTGTCCTTTTTCATAATTTCTACTTCATTCTCCATCTTTACATTATTTTCTTCGTTTAAGAACAAACAAAATAACGAGCAAATACGTTTCATATTCGATTTGCAGGATTTGTAGAGGTTAAAGCTGCCTGTTGTGGGCTGGGAACCCTTAATGCAGAAATATATTGCGTTCCAATTGCAAACTATTGCTCCAACAGAAGGAACCATCTATTTTTTGATCGGGTCCATCCTACAGAGGCAACTCATCGCATCTTGGTGGATCATATTTTTGATGGTCCATCACAATACACATTTCCAATCAATATGAGGCAGCTAGTAGCCGTTTAAGACTTCCAAGGTCAGCAATAAAAACAGCCTGCGTGTCATTCTTAGGTGGCCCCAACATTAAAAAAACAAAATCCCATAATTCTTCACATGATTAGTATTGGTAACGATGAATGTTTTAGAAAGAAGTGGCTCTGGTTTAAGAAAACGTGCTTAATGCATGGCAGAGAATATAAATCAATAACACCTTACAAGTGTAACAATTCAAATAAGTGGGACTTTAATTAGTAAGTTTCTCTGTGTACTTTAGCTTCCAGTTATAGCCATATGAGAAAAGACTAGCAGATTGATAATTGTCTCTGCATCCATTGGTCATGCGGAGGTTGTTCTTTTGAATTTGTTGATAATTTTCTTTCGCTTCTGGGGTTGCCGGAATATTCGATGGCAATGATGAACGTTTGGTATATATATGTGAAAACTTGGCCTCTTCAGTCGGTGGGGTTTAGAAACACAAAAATGCGGTGAGCGTGGATCGAACACGCGACCTTCAGATCTTCAGTCTGACGCTCTCCCAACTGAGCTATCCCCGCTGTTTGACTTTCTGTATCTCTTATATATTACGGCATCGATCTATAACTCTGAATGCTCTCAATTCCCCATTTTGATAGGATGTAATTAATGATATAGCCAAGTACTACTTCCGTTCCTCCAATCTCGGCAAGAAAGATCACCCCTGATCAGGTTCAGTATGTCGTGGATTTTATATAGACTCTAGAGTAATGTTATATATAGTGGTGGAGTACATAAGTACCATACAATAGTTTTAAAAAAGAGTAGAGTTTACTATTAAAAAATTAATTTTTTTTAATATTTATTTACTTATTTTTTTTTAAAGAGATTGTGAGAACGCTTGCACACCATACGACTGTAAATATCATTTATGTTCTATATGTGACTCTCAAACTAGATGAACATTTAAAGGACATCTTAGAAAGATGCGTTCTATCTTTGCTTCTTTGTATTAGCCGTACTCGTCAATTTACATTTTTGCACCTGATAGTATGATGTAACTATCAGTTTACTTTATTGCTATTTTGTCATTCTAGATGTGGGTATAAATATACCACACACGTGTATACTACAGTGAATATAGAAAAGTTTATCTCAAGAATAAAACTGCAAGATATTTTCTCTTATTTTCTGTTCACGAAAGCATCTCCTCAGTCCCTGATCTCGATTTCTGAAGATCAAATCCATGCAGGATTCCGTTTTTGTCATGACGTAACATATATCTCTCTATATATATATATATATAGTTGTGATTAAGACGCTGTCGGGTTATGACAAATTTGATAGTTTTTAGTTGTGAACAACCAATTAAATCATGATTTTCTTTATTGGATTACATTTGAGGCAAGACCGGCTCATCTCCATTTCAAGCGAAATAAATAGTAAAATATTTAGTATTTTAGTCATTTCACTCATGAATATAATTCAAATTGTGAAATGAGTATAATATTTCATGTTTTATAAAATGAAGATAAATGTTTTAATCACAAAAAGATCTCATAAAAATAAATCTACAAACTGACGTGGCTTGATATGGTATGTCATATTGTGAAGTTATTTTTATTGAAAAATAAATCTAACACATCATATAAACCCATGTCAATTAGTTTATTGGTTTATTTTAATTTGTGAGATTTTTTTGTAACTATGACACTTCTCTAAAATGAATGCTATAAAACAGTACTTCTTATGATCATAGATTCATAAGCTTCCAATGGCACTCATGTCATGATGTTAATTATGCTCATCAATCACGATGTGTTTTTTTATTGTGACTTTAAACGCTTTAAAACCTTTAGATAGCTATGGAACAATACTGTCTACTAATTGTGTTTAATTTCAAAAAGAATTTCTCATGCACATAGTATTCCGTTTAATTCTTTTATCAATGTCATTAATATCACATGCATGTACATGATTTTAATTCAAACCCACAATAAAGTTAGAAACTAATTAGAAAAAAGAACGTACAAAAAATGCCTAAATATAACATATAAATTTGCTAGCTAGCATTAATCGCCTAGAAAATAAAATCTACCTTTTTTGCATCGTGTTATAATTTAGTCAAAATGTCTCAGATGAGATCAAACTCATTGTAAGAGCATTAGTATTGGTCTATGTATATGTATATCCAAAATCACCTCTTTTGCATATCAACTTTACCATTCAAGCAAAACTCTTACATTACCTTATGCATATTTGAGACAAAATAATAATTAATTAATTATTATTATTATTATTAGTTTTCTGTCTAAATACAATTTCATAGCATCCGGTACATATATTAATAAAATTTCATGAATCCAAATTTAGCAATTCCATATATAATAAAATATATCAAATTCTTATAAAAAAAATCAATTTTATATACACAAAAAATGAATCTTATGTGCTCATAAACAACACATATTAACATGAGAATACAATACAAATACATTACAATACAAATTCATTACAAAACAAATTTCTCCAATATCATTATAATACAAATTCATTACAATACAATACAAATTTTTCCAGAAAGAGAGGATAGAGAAAAAATGAATAAAATATATTTTGGGGAGTGAATGCTTTGTTTGATTGCCTCGTGGACGCTGTGAACCATAGCCATATATATATATATATATATATATAAAGAACTCCTACAATAATGAAAATGATAACTTTGTTTCTTTGTATTTTTGTGCTTTTTATAATGTGTCTCATCAGTGACGTTGAAACAGATGGAGAAGTGGGTGGATTAACTGTGTGTAGAGTGATCATGGGAGAGGCTAAAAAGAAATATTTATGCCAGAAATTGACAACAGGAGTATATTTTCTGAGAGGGAAAAAAGAGTCCTCTTTTTAACAGACATAAAATTTAGGAAGTCATTTCCATTCTCTCATTACTCATTAATTCGACAAGGTTATCCAATATATTTAGGAAGTCTTGAATTCTAACTGACTAGAATTTTCTGCAAGTCATTAAAGCAAATACCAACATCATCTTGACACATGTTAACTGGTTCAATTCAAAGCAATTTAACTGAACCTAAAGCCCTGCATCTCATAAGTTTGACAGTCCATTTTGCCTTTTAAACATTGCACCAGCACTTGCTTAACATTGGTTATGGTTGTTATATATAAAGATATATGCTCATGAAACTGATGTGATGATTTTGTAATGATTGTTATTATCTGAATTCCATTGTTTGAAGTGCTGATGAACTTGTTCTGTTTTCTTTGTGTTTGTGGTGGGCATGACAGGAATGCTGCATTTGCCTAGTCAAGTACAAGGACAAGGAAGAATTGAGGCAGTTGTCATGTTCGGTGTTCCCATGTGTTCCATCTCAAGTGTGTAGATCAATGGCTTCAGCCTCCAAATTATATGTTGTTGTCTTCTTTGTAAATTGTACTAGGACTCGGATTGGCCCTGCTTTGTGGTCTTGTAATGAATAATAAATACATTGTACATGGTGAAACCTTTTGGTATTCAAACATTCAGACTTCTTTTCAAGCTGCTAGCATGTCAATAACTGTTCAAGAATTTTTAGTTGAGCCAATACAAAGCATGCAGCAAGAAGAAAACGTAGCATGTTTCTATTGTGATTTGGCACACCCTCCAAAAAACAGAAGGAAGAAAAATGGAAGGCAATATACTTAATTAGATTGATTTGAATACTTGGGCAGGCATCATGTCTTTTAATGTATTTTTTCTTTTCACATGAAAAATGATATAATGAAGAGCTCCAAAAAGGTAACGTCTGATTAATGAGACTAAACTAATAATGCATATACAAATTAAAGCTGGCCCTCTCTCTAGTCTCAATATTGGCAATATTTATCTAAGTTGTTATTGATATTGATCCTCCGGTTCTTGAATCCAAAAATAGGAACTTGTGTAGTCGCCACGTGACGTCATATATATTCAAGATGAAAAAGTTCAAGAATTAAAAATACCATACAATTTGGTAGACCTGATTGGTCCATATTATTTAAATATATATTAAATTATAATTATTATAATTAATTAATAATTTAAATTTAAAGAGAGAGAGAGAGAGAGAGAGAGAGAGATTGGGTCAGAACACCTGATTTTTTTGAAACCATTTTCGCGTTGGCCAATCGGGTGAACGGGTGATAGGTAATCGGAACACCACTGTTTTGGGTCGGGCCGGGCCAGGTCGGTGTACAGTCCTACCCAAGAGGGACCATAGGGGAAGCAAGTCAGAGAGCCCGGTCAAACTCAGCCAAGCCAAACGACCTTCCACTAAAAGGAGTAGTGGGCCTCTATAGAGTACTTGGCCCGCAAGCAAAATCCATCCACAAAGCAAATTGCGTGTAGGAAAAGCATACGGCACCACCTCGATGACACCATATCCTTGGAAAACTATGCAAGCAGGTGGGCGGAAAATATGGAGAGACCTTGATCTCTTGACAGCATGCATGAAGGGACTTAACATGGAGCGTCCGCATAGTAAAGTGAGTTAGGGAACCACGCCACATTAGCGGCACATTAAATGACTCTAACTAAGAGAACATTTGATAAGTAACAAGGACTCCTTACAGCTAGGTGTGAGTTGTCCCCACCCATAAATCTTGTATAAAGGCCAACCTCTAAGTGCGAAGAACTCTCTCTCATTTCTCTAAACTCACACACGAATTATTAAGAAGATATATTAACTTTAACATCGGAGACTCCTCTTACCTCCACTAAAGCCCCACACTCTTTATGTTTTCTCAAGTGTGCAGGTGAAAAACTCAAAACTCGAATTGTTGGAATACAACGCTAACACTCATGATATTATTTCAATATTACATATTGGAGTCCATGCACGCTCAAGTCCATACACGTTTATATTAAGGACTCGTTGATTAAAACTAGCTGCATCAAGGACTCAATGAATTACTTCCGTGCTTCAACGTCACGTTTTGGGTTCATAATTCTAGTCGGCATTTTAGAAAATTTTGGTTCATAAGTCATTGGATTTTTGAAGTCTTGTGGTTTTTTATAATGTCCATATCGTTGAATTTCTGAAGCATGCACAAAAATTCCAAAAGACGGGCTAAAGAAACAAAGACGTACAGATCAGGGCGCAGTAGTGGATGATGGAGGCCGGTGGTAGCGTGCGTGCTGTGTTTATCGTTTCACATTAATTAATTTAATTCCTGTGACTCAAGGGAACTAACTAGCCTGAACCACTCGTTTTGGTACTAGAACTACTCCACCCAATCACATGGTGAGTTGGATATATATGCCTGAGTTGCCTTGCCCTGCCCTGCCCTCCACACCTGATCAGTTGTATGCATGCATGCATCTATAAATGCTCGGCGGTGCATCGCGTTCTCACATATAATAATTAGTACGCGCGTACGTGTATATTCAATAATGGATGTTGACTGGTGGGATCGATCGAAACCATTATTGTTTTTTTTTTCTTTTCAAAGTCGATCGCATTAACTTGTCGTCATCATTAATTATCTTTAGAAGCCACTCGTAGTCGTGAAAGATTAATGTCACTACTAGCTGATCATGACCAGTCCTACACGAAACATGAAAATTAATTTACGTTTTATGCACGATCATCATGTGAATATTATATATATATATATATAGAAAAATTGCTTTCTAAATATTTTCCAATATTAATGATGGCAGTCATGGAATATTGCAACAACCGACCAAATAAGTTCATGAATGTTATAATAGTACTTTATATTTTTGATCAATCCCAAGAAAAATGCAGGATCGAGTAGTTTATATTTATGTGTACGTATATATGTGCTAGATCTGCTTTAATTTCCTGACCTCCAAAAAACATTATACATGAACTATATATATATATATTCGGTGGAAATAATATTGGATGTCGTGGTTATTATATATGTTTGATGTATCATATATTAATATATGGGTTATGATCATATAAGCTGTTAAAACGGTACTTGATGTTATAAGGGCGCCTGTTTTAATCATCGAGGGATCATTTAATTCAAATAATTGAAAAATCTTTGTTATTTTTCATACATAGTTAGAACATAAATATTATAATATTGTAGTACGTACGTATTGGGACCAGTACTACTGTTATGTTTCAACTGACGGCCTGATCGATCCTGCCGTGCTTTCTACACTTTTCTTGATTCGACAATTCGGACCCATTAATAAGATTCCAGATGACTAATTCTCAACTTCATGATCATCTAGTGCTTATCAATTTTGCTTTAGAATGATATATTTTATGCTAAGTGGGACGGCTAGCTCCTGCGTGCATGTGCGTGATGCATGCTCATAATCTAGTAGTACTGATTAAAAACATATTATATATAATATATTATGCAAATCGAAAGAACCAAATTAATATTTATTCTCAGAAATATATAGATCATGATATCAATACTTGTGGAGGGAGCTAGCTGATCAGGTACTGTCACATGAGACATATATAATATTATTATATAGTTTATATATATATATGCTAAGTACGTATCATATTATATATGTGTCTAATTTATACTTCCTTTTAGTAAGAACCTTAACCTAGATCGATCCATACGCTTAAAACGTAGCTTAATTTATATATTTGGAAATTAAAGTTGAAAGCTGGAAAGTTGTTTGTGAAAACGCCATAGAATGGGTTGAATGTTTTTGGCCGGAGTAAGTGCTTTTCCTGATTTCCTCAACCACGACCACAACAGTCCACGCAAGTGGTCTATGAGTACGTAGCATATACATATTCTTTTCACACATGACAAAGCTGTGCCCATCATCGATGACGATCAGTTTACATCCTCTTATCTATAAAAACCCGGCCAACTCAACCATTTATCTGCTGCATTTCTATTCACCCATTAAACATGGCTTCCAAAGCTTTCTTAGCGAGTTATGGCCTCTTCTTCATCTGTTTCTTCGTCTTGGGAGCTAATTATATCTTGGAGGCTCAGATGGTCCCGGCCATGTTTGTATTGGGAGACTCTCTTGTAGATGTGGGCAACAACAATTACCTCCCGCTTTCGCTTGCCAAAGCAGATTTCCCCCACAACGGCCTCGACTTCCCCACCCATAAGCCAACCGGGAGGTTTACTAATGGCAAGAATGCTGCCGACTTTCTTGGTACGTGCAAACATGTTAAATTATCATTTATTCTAAAAATTTAAACTGATTTTAATCTGATCATCAAAGTACAAGCACACCATAAAAGTCTTTTCAATGCATGGCAAGCCTTTTTCTTGTCAGGATTACTGTTAATTTGTTCCATTTTTGGTGCATATAAGGTTTACTGTAATTAGCGTGATTCCATCTTTACATGATGACTACTCTTCCCTTGTCGTTTTATATATATCGTTAACTCTTTCATGCCTTTTTATAATGTAAAAATATGTACTCTACCTATATTGACATGAGTAGCTGGCTATATATAGCCTATAAACCAGATGATCATGACCATTTATTCTAAAACAATCGTCGGCACAGAAACGTCCTTTTCATTAATAATATTAAAAACAGATTGCATGTACCATTCTGGTAGGGTTTTTTCAAGACTTTTTTAACTAATTTGATGACTAATTGGAATAATTGAACAGCTGAGAAAGTTGGCCTCCCAACTTCGCCACCATATCTCTCCCTTGTATCCAACTCCAACAAGATCAACAACGCTTCGTTTCTAACTGGTGTTAGCTTCGCCTCCGGAGGTGCCGGCATCTTTGATGGCACGGACGAACGTTTTGTAAGTGTATACTAAATGAATAATGCTACAATCGGTTTGAAAAGTGAGCATCCACGCGGACTGTAAATATTATTTTTCATACAGAATCACTTTGTCATTTATTTAAAGATTGCTCTTTAATATAGAATTTAT
>QEOT01122871.1:23855-38830 GCA_003123785.1 Pterocarya stenoptera
GAGTTTCGACAGAAACTATACGCATGATTAATCATGATAACCATAGCAAAAGACAACGCTACTGTGGTGTACCCACACATCGAGGAAAGTGGGTTTAATATTCATGAGTACTAAGATCGACTCTTACGTATACTGAATAGTTGAATGGTATCATGCGTCAAAAAGCTGATCATGAAAAGTATGCGTACGTCTATTTTAGAATCTATATAATATGTTGAATATTATATATGCGTCTGCACGTACGTACACTTAAATAGTTGAATGTTGTTGTTGCTGTTCTTTAATTTACTCGATCCACTGTTTACAACATACATCGATCGATCATCGGTACTTGTATAAAACCCAACGGAACCATTAATGGCTTCCCTGCATATACATATATATATATCTATACCACCCACAAGATTTTGAAAAGATACGTTATATATAGATCATCATCAGAGTTGTCTGTCGACACTCCATTCGCAATGGCTAATTTCAATGTTTTGGTACTCAGTTTCCTCCACATGAGCTTTCTTTCAAGATTAAATTTCTCGGAGGCTCAGTTGGTCCCGGCCGTATTTATATTTGGAGATTCTATGGCAGACGTGGGCAACAACAACTACCTGAAGAATACACTTGCCAAAGCAAATTTCACCCCCAACGGAATCGACTTTCCTGGCATGAAACCTACCGGGAGGTTTTGCAACGGCAAGAATATTGCAGACTTCATTGGTATACATAGAATTATATACCTTCAGCAACAGTAGTACTTCACTTGATAAAGTCTCTCTCTCGAGAACAATATTAGGCAATAGCCATGCATGCTCCATTATTATAGTACAGCAAGAGATCATCAAATTAGATTTAATTACTGTTTATGTGATTACATTCTCTCTACACAGACATGATGATACACAACTGTTTTCGTTTTTTCTTGTGGTAAAAGCTTTAACCTAGAATTATTAATAATTTACTGCATCTGGAGACCAGACATGAATAACAAATGAATAATATTGAATATCATTCATCCAGAAGTTATATATATTATATGGGAAGAAAAATTCTTCTCATCAGCCACCACATACTCTACATCTTATGAAAAATATTTCTCCACCTTATAAAAAAAATTATATAAGTGTGAGATATGAGAGTGAATAGTGGCTGATAAGTAAAATTCCTCTATGGGAATGGTCAATTTCATTTTTGACAATTAATATATAGTAGCAGATCAGGCAGTACTACTGCTGCATATATATTAGTACTGATATTAATGCCAGGTTTTCACGACCTAAAATTTGAAATTGGATGGAATTGTTGGGCAGCTGAGAGAGCGGGCTTGCCTTCTTTACCACCATATCTCTCCTTGGTATCCAGGTCTGGCAAGATCAACAACGCGACGTCGTTTCTAACCGGTGCAAACTTCGCCTCCGCAGCTGCTGGAATCCTTAACAGTACAGGAACAATTTTTGTTAGTGAAAACGACAACTCAGTACTACTTTTCCCTTGTATTTTTTTCGTGGTGCACAGCACTACGTACGGCACCATTTTTAATTCTTTTGTGCACCTATTCTGCATTATTACATCAACATTAATTATTCTATGGTAAAATTTTCGAACCACAAAAGGCTTTCTAAAGAAAGTAATACTAAAGATGTTTGAAATACGTACTCCACGTGATTTTTTTTTTTTTTTTATCATCCTAGGGAGAGGTGATACCTTTGTCGACACATATAGACTATTTTGCAACGGTATCTGAAGAGTTGAAGCAAAAGTTAGGACCCTCTGCTGCGCATAAGTTTTTTGCTAAATCTGTCATCGTGATTGGGACTGGAAACAACGATGTCATCTTTTCCGCGCTGCTTCCTGATCACAGCAGCAAGAACAACACCCCACAGCAGTTCGTGGATTTGGCACTTGTTAAACTAGAAGAACAATTAAGGGTATGTAATAACATGATTTTCAATGTTTTTTTAATTCGGATCTGAAAATATAACAAAAGAGAGGGATTTTTGGTTTTTGTTTGTTCATTTCATTCCAAACCGAATTATATATCACAGATGCAAATATTAATGCTTTAACTTAATTGGGTTCTCTTTGATTTGTATATGATACGAAAGAAACAAAGGCAAGAAATACGCTAGCTACAATTTATTTGCATAGAGACATGATTGAGTTTTAAGTTTTAAATCATTAGCTCACCATGTGTTTGTGTTTTGAATTTTTTTCCTGCATGGACAGCGTCTATACGATTACGGTGCACGTAAGTTTGCGGTTATCATGGGGACCTCTGCAGTTGGGTGCATCCCGTTTCTGAGGGCTTGGGACGAAGGAGGAGAATGCAACGAAGTAGTTAACTCCCTGAGTATAACGTACAATGAAGGCGTTGAGCCGATGTTGCGGAAATTGAAATCAGAAATCAAGGATATGAGCTACACTTACTGCGATTCATACGGTGTCTTGCAAAACTTAATCCAGAACGCAAAACTTTATGGTACAGTATTAATTATTAAAAAATACATGGACGAGAAAGGATATAATATTATTTCTTCTGGAAATTGAAAAATGTTTAATTTAGATCGAAACAAGCAGGAAGTTTTTAGTCGATATTTTTAATTTTATTATTATTATTATTTTTAAAATTTAAATATACCTAATTTGCTCCTTTTCCTGTTAAGTTTTATTAGAGGAATAGACGTTATGAATTACCTAGCTATGATTGTCGTATTTCAATATTATTTCAGGATTTGATGAGTTTAAAGCTGCATGTTGTGGACAAGGGAACTATCGTGGTAAACTTAATTGCTTCCAAACTTCGCCCCATTGCTCCAACAGAAGCGACCACCTCTTCTGGGACCCATTCCATCCTACAGAGGCCGCTCAGCGCATCCTTATAGACATCATTTTTTACGGTCCTTCAAAATACACATTTCCATTGAGTCTGAGGCAGCTACTTGCTTTGTAGACTCGGCGTTACACAGCTAGCCTCCGTCAAGTGCCGCCTTCATAATGCCAGGAGGCGGCCTAAATAACCACAGTAGCAGCACAAAATTCGTTATTCTACTGTTGTTTCTGTGCCTATATATTAATAGGAAAATGCCAGATGGCCTCGATCGTGAGTTTGTCCCTCAATCTTACCATTCATGTATTTTATTTTAATTTAATAATTAAGAAAGTGATTATTAATAGAATTGTAATTTTTTTTAATAATTAAAATTGTTAAAAAAAAAAAAAAAACAAAAAAAAGATTTACAAGCCCAGCGCTAGCATGATCCATATTAATTATTTGGGAACCCACCCCCATATCAGGCAGTAGACTAGTTGTTGAAGGAAAAAATTATTTTCAATTTTGGATTAGTTTTTTTTTTTTTTTGTCTTACTGTCTTACCTACTTTATCAATAATCCTCCCCAAAGTTGCAGCATCTGCAGGACCAAAACTTCCAATGTGGGAAAGGAAAACGATTCAGATTTGCAGTCATGATAAAGTGCCCAGAGAGAGAAAATGCTAACATTCAACATCCACCTACGCTAGGTTAACAAATCTAAGTTTAATTATCAACACCCAAAATGCAGGTGTATGATAGGTTTTGTATGGATGCTAGTATTTGAATCTTGTTACATAGATGGCACTCGCTTGACTTGGATTAGCAATTAAAGGGATCACAACATGTTTGACTGTCAAAACTTTAAAAGAAAGAAGAAGGAATGTTTTTGAAGCGTTATGGATTCATTTACTTGAAACCATGCACAATCTTCATATATACCATTACAAAAACTAGAAAATTTACTCTAAATAGGATTGTCTGAAGTATAGGAGAGTTCATACACCAAAATATATGTAACTATTATCAGGAGGATTGAGAAAACCATGCAAGTAGATAGAGCAAGAACCATTTACTTATCAGTGAAAATATGATACATGATGGAGGACATGATCGTCTCTTGAAAGGAAGAAAGAATGACTGACCTGCTTTACATATATAGATACTTTTACCTGAATAATTAGGACCAGTACTGATGATTTGAATTCTTCCTGAAACAACACAATCATGAAAATTTAACAAGATCAGTATGATAAGATGGTGGTGGTATTTGTTGAAACTTATAAGTTAAGCTGAGATTAATGTGAGGTACTATGATTGAGTGTTTCTTCCATTTACCATCATCAAGTATCTTTTTGTCATTTGGAATAAATGTATCTACTGTCATTTCCTGCAAAATATGCCGGAAAATGGCCATCTAGTACAGCTTGTTTCTAACCCATGGATAAATCTCAAATTTCTTAAGCATCGGAACATAGGGAAATAAGCCAGACACCTCTCACCTTCCATTTTGAATATTTCTGTGGTCAAGGTAGGCCTTACATAATTGTTTTGACGAGCAACAAGTGCTAATGGCAAAAGGCTGAAATAAAACAGTTAAAAATAAGTTTGAGAGACGGAGAGAGAGAGAGAGAGAGAGAGAGAGAGAGAGAGAGAGTCAACAAATGGGGATTCTCTTTCATCCCAAGGTTGCTTGCCTATTGCTCCATCAGAAGAGATCACCTTTTCTGGGATCTATACCATCCAACGGAGGCTGCTCATCGCCTTATCACAGACAACATGTTTGATAGTTGTCCTTCACAATTCACATTCCCATTGAATGTGCGGCAGCTAGTTGCAGTCTAGACTCTACGCTCGCCATTACATGGCTATCAATGTGAATGCCGTGCGCCTTTATTATGATCATGCATATGCATGAGTTCGCCGTTCTTTTAGGACCTAAGTCATTAACATTGCCGTAAAACTCGTAATTACAATATATTGTTTAATGCAGGCCATAATAGCATTACATTGTACGACGCCGCATTCGTCTCGACCGGAGCCGTCTTCTTGAGATATTCTATAGATATTAATATTGCTGCTAATAAATAATCTTTTTTAACCTCCAAATTTTTACTTGTGTCGGTGATAATATCAAATTTATCTTGATTTAATTTTTATAATTATCAAATTATTATCTTATTTGATTTTTATAATGTTTAAGATATTAACATTATCTTGTCTCAATATAAATCACTTAAATAAGGATGTATGTCTTGTATTCAGCAACAATTTATAAAGTAAAAATGTAGTTTTTAAAATCTATTTGGCTCTTTATCTTTTCTCCATATTCTTTTATATTATATTTTATTTTCTATCATGGTATCAGAGCCATTAATTGACGCTAGGTTCGATTATGTAGAATATTTATTCTAATGCTAGCTTTACCTCCCACAGAGCCGTTCAATTATGTATCATCTCAAATCAATGTATTTAAAGTATCCATTAGCTATTATTTATTGGATTTTAATTTGTTGTGAGCATTGTTTGAAACACTATATTCAATTTTGGCCTTTTGATTTTGATCCAATAGTTGACCAAGGCCATATATAGCCTATTGTTGACCACAACTCTGAATTTGATGTTTTAATTGCCAACCACTTCATCACCAACACCATCATCTCATTGGCTATCAATTAATGTACATGAATGCTACTTTCAAATTTCAAACTCAAACTTCCAAAGTTTTTCACCTTAAGTTTGAAGGAGAATGTTGAAGATAATATCAAATCAATTATCAAATCACTTAAATTTAATATTATCTTGATTTGATTTTCATAATATTTAAGATATTTACCGTACCGTATATCAATGTAATTTTCTTATAAATAGATATTTACGTATTGTATATATTAAGCAACAATTCAAAAAGTAAAAATATAGCCCTCAAAGTCTCTTTCCTTCTTTCCCATTTCTTCATCTTCTTTAATCTTATATTTTATTTTCTATCAAATTTTACCTTTAAAAAGTATAAGGCTTTATTAATCAAAGTGGAGAACGCTGTAATTTGGGAAGGGTAAATACAACCATATATATATATATATTTAAATAACAATTTTTACGAGTCTTAACTAAATAAATTTTGCAATCTTTTTGTAGAAAAATAGATTCCACCATAAGAAATTAAAAAAATATATTCTTTCTTAATGAGACATATTTCTAAAAAAAAAAAAATTAAACAAAACTTATTTATTTAAAATTTGTACCCAGTAACATTAATAGAAATGGATATTACGCTGTAAAGGATGGATGCTCTACGAGCAGACCAACAAAAAAAGGAAACTAGCCATTTCATGGATTGGCAGTTTAGTTTTGTTATATAACTTCTACTATATTTTATATTTTATATTTTTTTTAAAATTTTAAATTTTTTAAATTTATTTTTAGTTTATTATTTTTAAATTATTTTAAATTTTTTATTTAATATTTATATAATAAATATTTGATAAAAATTAAAAGTTATATAAATAATAAAAAGTAGTATATGAAAGTTGTGAAGATCTTTTATTGGCAGAAATTAGTACTCGACATTGGACCTATCCTTAGGGCAGCTAACATTGCCCTTTATGGACAATGTCGTATTGTTTAGGGAATTGTGCCATACTTCACAGCACGCAAGTCAAGTCTGGACTCTGCATCCGCTTCATTATTATTCTTGAAGGGGAAATGGTGGTTAGGGTGGGACAACTCTGCCCGCCCTATTTTTACTGTAGGGTGGGTTTTTTTTTTTTTTTTTTAATATTTTTTAACATATTTAAATATATTTAAAAAATAAAAAAAATACTAATACATTAAAAATTATTTTTTTAATTATTAAGTAAAAATAATAATAATAATTTGACATGCAATCATCTTGGGCAGTAAAAAGTAGAGGACAGACTAATTTTATCCATGGTAGGTAACTCGTCTTAGAGCATTTTTATTGTTTTCATTAAATTTATCTTTAAAATTTAATGAAAAATACATCTTTTTTATAAATCTAGAATCTTATTATCCGTACCTCCGTATTGGATTAACTATTATATTCATCAAAATAATAATATAATATTATTTTTTTAATAAAAATATTTTTAATTTTTCTTTCATATTTTATAATTACACTAATTATATGTTAATTAATAATTTAATTTAATACTTAAATTATTGTTTCCCAATTAATTTTTAGACTTAATATATTTATTTGAGATGTAGAAAAATATTAAGTTTATAAAGAGAATTGTTTAAAAAATAACCAATTCATGTGATTTGAACAACAATATAAAATAAATAAGCATAAAGTTTATCTTCAAAGTCTTGTGGTCCAGCTGGCAACATTCAAATAAGCATAAAATAATATGGCTAGCTATGAACAGTTCACCTTCAAATTTGAAGATGAAGATGAATGACCTGTAGCTCAAAATTTAAAATTTATGTATATGGTGAATCTAATGTAATGTAGTGGGTTTCCTTTATCCATTCCAGAAGTGGAGGAGCCTATGTAGAAGTGTTAAGAATAATCATAGTCAACTTGCCATGTTAGAAGAAGAGACAAGAATAACTGCGTGATTACAACTTTGATTTTCTTGTCCGCTGCATCTCCTTAGCATCTGCTGCATCTCCTCTGATATTTCTTTCCTTTAACTCTTTATTCTTTCCTTGTATAGAATATACACTCAGCACCTTATTCTTTCCTTGTACAGAGTATACGATTTAAGTCTCCTTTCCTTGTACAGAGTATTACACTCCTTTACGTTTTCCTTCCTTGTACACAGTACACGGTCATTATGTTGTAATCATATATATAAGAGAATATATGCTCTGATCTTAGTAACTTTTACTAATACCTTTTCTATACAATTCTTTCTTGGTATCAGAGCGTTTATAGCTCACGCTCAATCAAGTTTCTGTTCCTTTTCTTTTTCATCAATGGCTTCCGCTAATTCTACTGCTCCCTTGGTTTTCTCTCAACCGAACTTCTCTCAGTTGGTTTCGGTGAAGATGGACGGTACCAATTATCTTAATTGGGTCTCACAGCTGCTACCTATCCTACGTAGCAATGATTTGCTCGGATTTGTGGATGGTTCCGAACCCTGTCCTGAGCAGTTTCTTGGTGACTCTGAGGGAAAGCCTACTAAGAATATTAATCTCGAATATGTCTTGTGGAACAAGAAGGACCAGTTTGTCCTAGGATGGCTTAATGCTACTTTAACAAATAAAGTCCTTACTTCTGTCTTTGGTTTCACTTCTGCCAAACAAGTGTTGGACTCTCTAGCCAAGAGATATGCTTCACACTCCCCTGCTCATGTGCAACGCCTCAAGCGCCAATTGCAAACGCTGCAGCAAGGAAACAAGACATGCACGGATTATTTAGCTGCTGCAAAATCTCTTGCCGATAAGCTTGCAGTTGTTGGTAAGCCCGAAAGTGAGAATGATCTTCTCTCTTATGTATTGAGTGGATTAAATTCAGCCTATAATCCTATTGTCACATCTATTTCATTTGCGTTAAGATACAGTCCAATGAGTTTTGATGATTTTCAATCTGAATTGTTGTCTTATGAGATAATGATTGACAATCAAGCTCATTTATCATCTACAGAGCAATCGGCCTTTGCAATGGTTGCTAGCAAAAATCCACGTGAGGGAGGACAATGGCATAGTAAACGAAATTTTCCTCTTAAAAATTCTCCAAGACAAGGTCCATCCAAGCCACAATCTGCCAAGTTCCATTTGCCATCTGCGAAGGCACAGGGAGGGTCTTCAAATCCGGTAACCAGCGGCATCAACAAGTCTTATCCTCGCCCTACATGTCAAATTTGTGGAAAAACAAGCCATCAAGCCTTGGACTGCTATCATCGCATGGATTACAGTTATCAAGGACGCCATCCACCAACTCAACTTGCTGCAATGATTGCTCAAAGCAACAATGTTCCTGAAGAGTCCAATGTGTGGTATGCTGATTCGGGGGCAAACCAACATATTACTAATGAAGTTGCCAATCTGTCTTTGCAGGAAACTTATACTGGTGGGGATTTGGTGGCTGTAGGTAACGGATCTGGTCTTTCCATTTCAAATATTGGTTCCTTCTCTATCCAAAATCCTGAGAAAAATTTATCCTTTCAAAATGTGTTACATTGTCCTAATGCCTTGATTAATTTGCTCTCCATAAATAAATTCTGCGTGGATACCAATTGCTATTTCATTATAACCGATACTCATTATTGTGTCAAGGACAAGACAACGGGAAAAACGCTGCTGGAGGGAACAAGTGAAGGTGGCCTCCATCCTATCACGTTGAATGAAATTTCTCTCAATAACTACCGTGCACGTGTAGCTCTCTTTGGAACAAAAACCTCTCTTGATGTGTGGCATGCTCGACTTGGCCATCCCTCTTCACAAATGACTAAGCAAATTATCTCCTCCTTCAAGCTTCCAGTTGCCGGCTCCCTCTCTCAAGAATCTATTTGTTCTTCTTGTCAATTAGGAAAAACTAAACAATTACCTTTTACTCAGTCAAATAGAGTGTCTGTTAGTCCTTTGGATCTTATTCATTCGGATGTCTGGGTTTCCCCGATTTCTTCTTCAAGTGGTTGTCGGTATTATGTTATTTTTGTTGATGATCATTCACGTTTTACTTGGATGTATCCTATTTACACGAAATCAGAAATTTTTAGTTGCTTTGTCAAATTTAAACTATTAGTGGAAAATCTTTTCTCTTGCAAAATTAAACAATTTCAATCCGATAATGGTGGAGAATATACGTCAAATCAATTCATTTCCTTTCTCAATTCAAATGGTATTCTCCATCGGCTCACTTGTCCATATACATCACAACAAAATGGGGTGTCCGAACGAAAACATCGCCATATTTTGGAAATTGGATTATCCTTATTAGCTCAATCCAATCTTCCAAAACATTTTTGGGTTGATGCTTTTTCCACTACCATATTTCTCATTAACCGTCTTCCAACTCCGGTTTTACACTCCGACTCTCCTTACAGCCTTCTCTTCAAAAGACTGCCTGATTACTCTCAACTAAAATCTTTTGGGTGTGCTTGTTATCCTCTCCTTAGACCTTATAATGCAAACAAGCTTGCCTTTCGTAGTAAACAGTGCATTTTCATAGGCTACTCATCTAATCATAACGGTTATCGTTGTCTTGACCCCATCTCAAAAAGAGTTTATTTATCATGACATGTAGTGTTTGATGAGAAATTTTTTTCAGCCAAGGATACGTCCACTGTCACTCGTTCACTGGAAGACCGTTCACCCGTTGCAAGTCCAAGATTTCCTCCTCAACATTCGGTCATACCTAGCTCCTCTGTTTTGCTTCAAAATCAGGTATCATCAACCCCTCTTGTTTCGGCAACTTTTTCTCCCTCTAATCCTATGTCTTCCCCCTTTATTCTTGGGCCTTCTTCATCTCAGCATACTGAATCCGAATCTTCTCAACTTGGAGAGTTTGACCACAATCCTCCCATCGGTTCACTTTCTTTTTCTCGTGAGCATGAGTTATGCTCTGATACTTTAGCCTCTCCACATAACATGCCTATTTCAGAAGACTCTACCCACACTGATTCGGTCACCTCTCTCACAGATTCTTCTCATTCTTCCACACTCATAGAATCTCCTCCCCTTAATTCTATTCCTTCCTCAAACCAGATTGTGACAAGATCACAAACTGGTTCCTTCCAGCCCAAACAATTTCCAGATTTTGTTACCCATTACTGTACTCGCCATCCCATATCTGCCTTGGCCATGATTCCTCTACCTAAAGCACCATTGAATTTCTCACAAGCAATAGTTTCTGCAGAGTGGAAAAAGGCAATGGATGAAGAATATGCTGCCTTGCTTGCCAATAATACATGGACCCTTTGTCCTCGGCCTATTGCTCATAATGTTATTGACACTAAGTGGGTCTATAAGACTAAACAAAATGAGGATGGTTCTCTTGATCGTTGCAAAGCACGTCTAGTGGCAAAGGGATTTAATCAGATTAGTGGCATTGATTTTTCTGAGACCTTTAGTCCCGTTATCAAACCTGCCACTATTCGCATTGTTTTGACTCTTGCCATACATTTTGGATGGGATATTAAGCAACTAGATGTGTCCAATGCCTTCCTTCATGGCACTCTTGATGAAGAAGTTTACATTTCTCAACCAAAAGGTTATGTTGATCAACACCACCCGGATTATGTATGTCGACTGAATAAGGCACTTTATGGATTAAAACAGGCTCCTAGAGCTTGGTTTAATCGATTTTCTCAATGCCTTTTGGAGCTTGGTTTTTTGGGATCATCTGCTGATCACTCTCTTTTTACTTATCACAAGTCTGATATATATGTTTTTATTTTGGTGTATGTGGATGATATTCTTGTCACAGGATCACACAACTCGTTCATTGCCTCTTTGATTCAACAATTAAAGTCTGACTTCGCCTTGAAAGATTTGGGGTCTCTCCATTATTTTCTTGGAATTCAAGTTACACGTGACTCTCATGGCTTGCATCTTCGTCAATCCAAGTACATCTTGGATGTTCTCCACCGCGCTCATATAGTTGGCGCCAAGCCTTATTCCGCACCATGTACTTCAGGTTCGAAACTTGCTACTTCCAGTGGTGATCCTCTTCCGCATGCCACTGAATATCGTCAAATTGTGGGGGCTCTCCAATATTGCACCCTTACACGCCTAGAGATTGCTTATTTTGTCAATCAACTCTGTCAACATCTTCATGCCCACACTACTACACATTGGACCGCTGCCAAACGGGTTCTTCGATACCTTAAAGGTACGGTTGATCATGGTCTGATTTTCACCAAGGGGAGTCTTCACTTACAAGCTTTTAGTGATTCTGATTGGGCGGGTGATCCGGATGACCGTCGTTCCACCACAGGTTTTAGTACCTTCTTAGGCCCTTGTTTAATTTCATGGTGTGCTAAAAAGCAATCGGTCGTTGCACGCTCAAGTACTGAGGCTGAAATAGGGCCTTGGCAATGACTGTTGCTGAACTCTATTGGATTCGGATGGTTCTCAAAGATTTACATGTTCCTCTTCCCCGAGTTCCTACTATTTGGTGCGACAATTTGGGTGCTATTGCTCTTGCTTCAAACCCTGTATTTCATGCTCGTACTAAACATGTGGAGGTGGATGTTCATTTCATTCGGGAGAAGGTTCTTAATAAGGATGTTGCTGTCAAATTTATTTCTACATATGACCAAATTGCAGATATTTTTACGAAAGGACTTACGTCTTCTCAGTTCCTCTTTCTCAAGAACAAGCTCATGGTTTGTCTCCCCCCCATTCACTTGCGGGGGGATGTTAAGAATAATCATAGTCAACTTGCCATATTAGAAGAAGAGACAAGAATAACTGCGTGATTACAGCTTTGATTTTCTTGTCCCCTGCATCTGCTGCATCTCCTTTGATATTTCTTTCCTTTAACTCTTTATTCTTTCCTTGTATAGAATATACACTCAGCACCTTATTCTTTCCTTGTACAGAATATACGATTTAAGTCTCCTTTCCTTGTACAGAGTATTATGCTCCTTTACGTTTTCCTTCCTTGTACAGAGTACACGGTCATTATGTTGTAATCATATATAGAAGAGAATATATGCTCTGGTCTTAGTAACTTTTACTAATACCTTTTCTATACAATTCTTTCTAGAAGAAGCTGTAGAAGAGCACCACCACGGTTCAGGTCCCGACACATGGGGGATTAATTTAGCTGCAAGGATCGTGAATCAAGGGAAGGGAAGAATGAGACCAGAATTTGAAAATCACCCCAACCGAGACCTAGATGGCAACCTAACCTAGTACGTCATAATGGAGAAAGGGAACATTTAAAGCCAACTTCATCAAAATTTGAAGATTGGACTTTAGGCTCCCGTTAATTTTTTCGATTCATTCTTTTTTTTTTTTTTTTGTAGACTTACTGATTAAGAAAATATTATTTAATAATATTATGAATTTTTTTTTAAAAAAAATATTTAAAAGTGTTAAAAAAATAATATGAAAAAATGCAAAAAATCTTAAACAAAAAATTTGATTAATCAAAATGATGTGAAAAAAAAATCTTTTAAAAATCTTTTTGTTTAAAATTTTTTATTTTCACATCATTTTTTTAACACTTTAAATATTTAAAAAAAAATCTACAATATTATTAAAAAATATTTTCTTAATCACTAAATAATAAAAAAACCTTAAAAATAAAAAAAGATAATCGGGTAAAATAAACGGGAGCCCAAAACGGGCTCCCTAACATTTTTCTTCTTGAAGGAGAGTAAAAATGATATTTTGTTTCAGAGTGAATAAGCATTGGAGAGTTAATATAGGATCATAAAAGAAAATTAATTTTTTAATAATAAATTCTAATTTTTTTTAAAAGAAGTATACGATTCTTACACATTCTATGACTATCTCTTTTTTTATACCTTGGAAAGAGAGATTTGATTCTTGATTCTCTGTCTCGTTTGTTTTCAGAGATGAGATAAGATAAGAAAAGATTAAAGTTAAAAAGTTGAATAAAATGTTGTTAGAATATTTTTTTTAATATTATATTTATTCTGAAATTTGAAAAAGTTGAATTATTTATTTTATTTTGTATGAAGATTTGAGAAAGTTGTAATGATGAAATAGAAGGTTTTCAAAATTTTTAAAATTTTAAATTTTGATCTTAAAAATAAACAAGGCCTAGTGAAAAATTCTAAGATGTTATCAATTAATCCAAAGGATTATGTCTAAGACTACTCTCAAAACAAAATGCACCTCTGGTATGTGTACCCGCACATCGCGGAAAGTGGGTTTAATATTCAGTACTAATAAGTGCTACCGCGCCTCAATAGTTTTCTTGTTGGGCCAATTAAAGATTCTTAAATGAAAAGATTTTTCGATACCTTCTCACTTTAAACTCTAAAGTTTAGATAAAAAGAATTTGATCACATTGGGCTTGGCTCGTGCTTCAAAAATGCTACCTATATTTTAAAAAATAAAATTTATAAAAAATTTATTTTTTCACGTATTAGTTATTAATATTTTAAAAATTATAAAAAAAATTGATATAAATTTTTTATATAAAATTATAAATACATATAGCCCTGCTCTAATATTTTTATGCCTTACATGACCACCTAGTTTTGCAATGATTTTTTGAGGACTTTTATCTGAACTTAGGCAAGTGATATGGTTTAAGAAAGCTGCATGCGTGCCTAAAGCCAAATAGCATGGGCATATATATATTTGATAAGAACGTAGCTGGCAACCAGGGTCATGAATCTTTTTGGTTTTTTCATTCCATGCAAAGAATTTACAAGATGAATAATGCTAGGAGCCGCTGGGAGCTAGGTTTTTATGTGTTTTTTTTTTACATAGATTTTTTAACACTTTTAAATATTTAAAAAAAAATTCACGTATAACATCATTAAAAAATACTTTCTTAATCACGAAGTAAAACAAAATAAAAAAGATATTAGTCTTCCCACTGGAGCTAGCTCCCACTGAAGATTTTATTTTATTTTATTTTATTTTTTATTTCGTGATGAAGGAAGTTTTTTTAATAATTTTGTAAATTTTTTTATTTTTTAAAAATATTTAAAAGTGTTAAAAAAATCTATGTGAAAAAAGAACAAAAAAATAAAAAAACATAAAAGACTCTAGCAAGAGCTCGATCCCAACGAGATCTCCCAACAGTGACTCTAGTATTATCCTTAATTAATTTACAAGATACACCTACACATGAATAGCTAGATGCGAGAATTTATTGATTCCAAAGAGCATAAATACTCTTTATAACTATTTGCGGCCAATCTTGTTTATTGAAAAAAAAAAAAATTAAATTTAGAATATTGAATGGTATGCGTGTCTACATTCTACAAGATAGCGACACCCTCCATGACATATATAAAACCAAAGTACGGATCGAACCACTGGCTTCCCCTGCACATATATATATATATATATATAAATACACGTACAGATCAAAGTTGTCTGACACTCCAACAATGGCTAATTCAAATGTTTTGCTACTCAATTTCCTCCTCATGATATTTCTGTCCAGCTTGAATTTCTCGGAGGCTCAGTTGGCCCCGGCCGTATATATATTTGGAGATTCTCTAGTAGACGTGGGCAACAACAACTACCTGAAGAAGACAACTGCCAAA
>QEOT01122872.1:0-22983 GCA_003123785.1 Pterocarya stenoptera
TTGCTTTGACCCAAACACATTTGAAACAATCCGCAAGGTTCGGACTGGTTAACCCTTATTCCATCGATTGTTTGTTTTCTTTATTATTTTGAGCTCCACAATTTTTTAACTTTTCCTTGATTAAACAAATATCTATCAATTTTAGTTCCACGAGTCCAATGCATCCATTCTAATTGCAGGATAATTTTGTTGTCCATTACGAGCTGTTGGAAAAGAGACCAGCACTACCTCAACATTAACTATATCCTCCATACAATGTAAAGTTTTAGCCTGTGCTTTATTGAGAATAGAAACCTAGTTAGTTTGCAGCTTCTTGTATTTGGCAATTGTTAGCAATTGTGTTCTCGATCTTGTTCTGGTGATATCTAATTATTTCGTTCCATCCTTTTTCCTATTATATTATGCATAAATATGCTTTGGTTCTTTAGCACTTAATGACCTTGGCCTTCTTGATTTCGCAGTAGCCATTTCTGGGAGGATTCCAATCCCATTCTACTTAAATTCTAATCTCATTTCCTGTTTTGACATGTAAAAATTCATTCAAGTTCTGATTTGATACCTGAGACTCCCAGTCTTCATGAACAGATCCGAAAATAGTCTTTGCACAGTGATCTTCATGAATAGATCCCACTTATCCCTATGCTGTCTTTCATTGGGTCCATTCAGTTGATATTCTAAGCCGTCCCAATAATCAAGTGGATGTGACTTCCATTGAGTTTGTAGACGACAGATGAATCAAGGGATCATTTTGATAATGAAGGCAAATAGAAGGACTCTTACAATAAATTTAAAATCAGATTTTTTTTTTTAATTAAAATGTTGATATTTAACTTTACAATTTATATATATTTGTATCTATATGAATTTTGCTATTGGGCTATCGGAAACTTATTGCTCAAATGTGGCCTTCTTGAAAGTCATCACCATGTGGTCTCACGTGATTTATTATAAAAAAATATTCAACACAGAAGGGCGTTACAAAATTTAAAAGAGGAAGATTGAAATTATAGATTCCATATCCTTTTTGTGTTTTTGCTTTAATAAAGTTTTTGATTGGCATTGGATATTCGGGAGCAATGTTTCGATTAATTCCAAGGGGTGCACAGGCTCCAAGGAGTTTTCCGCAAGTGCACTTTGGGTAATTCAAGGGGAATCCTTCCCAGTCCAATGACTACTTGATTGTTTGCACGGGATTTGAATCTTAGACCTAAGGGGAGCATATCCAAGCTCAAGGCCTTTACCACTTGAGCCAACCCTTGAGGTTTTTGTTAATATACTACGTGGTGGTGTCATATCAAGAGCACCATCTGAGTGATAAATTTCAGATGACCCAATAGTATTATTCTATTTAAATTTATATAACATTAAATATCATCCGTTAAATATTAGATGACCCTATAGTATTATTCTATTTATATTTATATAATATTCAATAACACTACGGGAAGTAGATTAAGTGATAAAACCTACCTCCATATATGGTTTGGTTTATCTCATTCTTGGTCCAGTTTCATATGATTTCCAATAATGGTTCAACTCCAATGCTTTTGATGTTTTGGAGTATCCTTTTATGAACTACAAATATGAAAATGCTTCTCCCATTGGGAGAAGCTATCGATTATTACTTTTTTTTAACTTAATAGTTAAAGAAGTATTTTTTAATATGTTTGTGAATTTTTTTTTTTNGGGAGCTTGTGGAGCAATATTGGCTTCCCCTAGGGAGAGTCCAGGAGGAATGTTTTCTGGGTCATCAACATATTGGCCAGGGACTGTGAATATGGCTGCAAATGCAACTGTTGCAATGAGGACAGCCACAACGGTTGTGGAGTTGATTGCATTGTTAAGACCTTCTCCATGCATTTTATTGAGACGTTTGGCAATGCCTTGTACACGTCTTCTGGTTTGACGAGTATGCTCTAGCTGATGGTGAACTTCGTGCTTGATGTCACTGACAGTTTGTTTCAACTCCCGGGCAGTGCCTGTTGGTGCTTGAGGCTTGATATTTTTGGCGCTCTGAACCCCAAACTCCTGAAGAATGGCTACGATTTCAGAGTGGCCAGTTTTCTGGGCTGTGTCAAGGACAGTTTCACCAGCCTTGTTGACAGCTTGTGTGTCTGTCTCTTTGTGTCCGAGAATCATCTTTACAATCTGCATAAAGAGTCCTTGAATCATGTAAACTTCTTTTCAGCTGACTCTATTAAGAAAACTGTTTAGTTTAAGGTGGAAATTCGATCAATTATAAACTCTCTGTAGGAACTAACACAATGAGTGGCTAAAAAGCATGGCTGCATATGAATCGAAACCCTGAAAGGGTGCATTGTTGGGCTAACAACCTTGTTTGAAGTATTGAAAATGAAAAGGATAATACAGCTTACATATCGTGCTCGAGAAAATTTACATGTTACACTAGTAAATTAGGTTAATGCATGTAATTGCTTGATAGAGCTGGTAGAAAAGAGAGTTGTTACAGATACAAAGAGATTATACAAAAATAAACACACAAACTGACGTGACTTCATGAGATCTGTTAGATCTATTTTACAATAAAAGTAACTTTACAATCAGACGCATCACAAAAAGTCATATTAGTTTGTGAATTTATTTTTATGTAATCTCTTTGTGATTAAAGTATTTTCCTTAAAACTAGACTTTGATATTTGTTCTGCGATTATTCTCCAGCACTAACTCTTAAAAACCTTAAATTCTAGATCTATCATTATAACTGGTAGTGCACCGCACATCCAATAAATCAACTTTTTAGTGGAACATTGTTCCCAAGTCTGTAGTCATCTTCTATGGGCGGCCTAGCTATAACCCAGAAAGCAATTTCTCAATCTCTCAAGAAGCAGCATTTTACAAGTTGCAAAATCGTTTTCATATAGATGCTGAAAAGGAGAAACAAATAGAAAAATTGTTATAATAAAAAACCAATTTTTCTATAAAAAATCGAAAATTGAAAAAGGAGGGCACTTTCATCTTTTTTTTTTAATAAATATAAAACTGGTTTTTTTTTTTAAATAAAAAAAATTGTTTTTGTTTTTTTTAAAGTTAATTTATTATTGTTTAAAAAAAATTAAAGGTAATACATGGTAACTTATGATTGGGTCATATGTTTTCGATTAATGTTGCAGATCTCTTCGTGACTAAAGTATTTTCTCATTTTCAAATAGAATTGTGCAGCTGCTAAACTAAGTGACATATAGCATATG
The DNA here is from genome assembly GCA_003123785.1 of Pterocarya stenoptera. Taxonomy (NCBI): domain Eukaryota; kingdom Viridiplantae; phylum Streptophyta; class Magnoliopsida; order Fagales; family Juglandaceae; genus Pterocarya; species Pterocarya stenoptera. Next base: position 3,210 of record QEOT01122872.1, read on the forward strand.
GGGTAGCTTCCCTAGTGAGAACAAAGAGGCCAAGGAAACACTGATTACCTGAGCTCTGCCCTTCCTGGTTGCTATATGCAACGCGGTGTTGCCCTTATTGTCAACCATGTTAACAGAAGAAGGATCAGCCCTAATCAACTCCTCTACCACCACCTCATTCCTCTGTCCTTTCACTGCCATGTGCACTGCTGTCTGCCCTTTCTTATCTGTTCTTCTTGTAATCCCAGGCTCCTTTCCCAGCAGCGCTTTCACAACCTCCAAATGACCATTTCTTGCTGCAGAATGCAAAGCTGTTTTCCCATTACTTTTTGCAATGGTTGCCAGACTGCTTCCTGCCTCCAACAAAAGCTTCACAACCTCTGTGTGCCCTTGTGTTGCAGCTGTGTGCAAAGCCGTCGCGTTTGTCACATCCACTGTCATAGTCAATTCTGGATGGGCCTCGATTAGAACCTTCAATACCTCTGCAAAAATGTCCAAAATAAACACACAAATTACCTTCTAAAGAACAAGTGCTTTCCACGAAAGAGCAAACCACAAACTATCCGGGTGTGTAACACACCATTTTCAGCAGCCCATATCCTTTTTGACAGGCTTCCATATTAGTAGTTGTGAAATCACGGAAGAGGTAGATTTAATTATTTATTTTATATCTTAATACTCTCCCTCATATGTGGGTTAAACTTCTCCTCAATAGGCATATGTGGGTTAAACTTCTCCTCAATAGGTGGTCCAATACGTGGAATATTTAATTAAATAGGATATAATGTAGAGTTGGAGTGACCTCTGCTCTGATACCATGTGAAATTATCATTTGTCCTAAAAGTTTAAGCTGGGGAAGAAGTAGATTTCATTATTTATCTTATATCTTAGCAAGTATTTGCTGTTTGGTGTATCAATGAAGAAGATTGCAAATAGATTTATTCAAAATGAACGCGTACCCAAGTCTCCTTGTTTTGCAGCAATGTGTAATGCATCGAAGCCATTTCTTGCTTTGATACCTGCATCAGCAAGATCATAGTGCTTGATTATCTCCCTAACTAAATCATCAGAACCGTATTCTGCCGCAACATAAAGAGCTGTCTCGCCAGCATGATTTTGCTTGGCCAACAATTCCTTCAGCTCGGCCTCTCCGGTGCCGCCAAGGATTTCTACCACAACAGCAAGATTTCCTTCCCTTGCTGCAGAATGCAAGAGCGTGTCATCGCGTTTTCCAGTCAACTGTTTCTTCATCTTTTTCCGAGGCACGCTGGGCTGCTCTGTTTCTGGCTGCTCCGGCACTGCCTCCAACGGATTCATTGATAAAATTCCCTATCTTCAGCTACTTCTAATCAATTTTTATTTCACAGCATATTCTTCTTCCCAGGAGAAACTCAGATCAAAATCCACACTTTCGATCCACCGCAACAATTTTTATATCTTCGTGTCACTATGGTATTTCAGCAAAAAGGAAAAGCCTTTAAGTTTGATTCCTATCTCCCATGTCGGATTCCGACACTCCCTGCATCCCAATCAGTGTCCTGTTCGCAACAAAGATATGGGTTCAATCTTTCTCAGCTACAATCAAATTGCATTTTCAACAAACGAGCCAAATTTCTATTCCTATTAAACGGTAAACATCTAGCAATTAATCTAGCTTCCAGAGAAAGGAAACGGAAAGAAAAAAAATACAGTATCCATTCCACTAAGAAAGATTACACAACAAGAAAGAATTAACATTAGTTTTTTTTTTTTCCTACCTGGGTTAGAGAAATGGAGCTCTCTCTGTTCTCCTCCATCCAACACAAAAGATAACCCAAATAACAAATCCGGGAGCATTCTCTCTACAACCGCCATGGGATCATCAAAAAACAAGAAAAAAGCTGTAAGTAATGGAAATCTACTAGAACTTTTAATGGAACTTTCATTTTGTAGGAAGGAAGAAAGAAGAAGAAAGGAACAGCATCGGTACCAGTCGAGAGGCTAATCAAGAAACATGAAACCGCACATGCACTCAACCACTTTTTAAATTGCACATGGATTATAACAGAGGTGATTCACGAACCCTATATAAAACCAATCAAAGAGAGAGAGGAGCTTTTGTAAATGGTGGGGGGTGATGACAACGTTGGCTTTGAGGAAATGTGGGAATCAAACGATGGGAAAGACAAAAAACAGGCAGAAAGGGAGGCAAACCTAGAGCTAGTGGCCATTGAGAACCAACAGAATTAACAACCCCACGCGCTTTTTGGGATCTACCTGTACCTTTCCAAGCCTTATAGGCGTAGTTGAGGAGTAACATCACGGGTACACGTATCGAGTGTGTCTCACGCGCTATTAATGTGCCTGCTGGTTGGATGTCGCCATATAGGTGGACTTGATACATACCATTTTCCATGCAACATATGCCTTTTTTTTTTTTTGAAGATTTAGATCTTTTTTTTAAAAAAGGCAATTCTTATTATAAAAACATTATTAATTACTTTAATAATTTAGTGGTGAATAATATTGAATTAAAAAGATTCAAGAAAATCTTAGCTTATTATATATTATATTGATTTAATTTTTAAAAAAATGTAAGCTTAGTGACTAAAATTATATATCATTATAGAATTATCTTGATAAATGTAGAGATTAGTAACCCCATTTTTTCACATTTATGAATAGGTAATATTAGATACAGTTCTAGAGTATGTAATCGTGCAATTTTTAAAAAAAAAAAAATAGTATCTACAATTAAAAAAATTATTTTTCATTTGTCTTAAATTTATCCAATTTTTTCACACATCTTAAAATTGTAAATATCACTTCTCTTTTGAATACATCATACTCATATTTTTAATTTTTGCTACAAATGGAATTGTTCTTTATCATAACTTTCTTAAAAAAATGGGAGAAAACTACACTTTGAATCCTTAAATTATAAAAATTTCTCATTTTACCCCAAAAGTGATCAAAATGACATATTATACCTTCCAACTACAAAAACTTATTTTTGCACTCTTATTCAATTCTATGGGCTAAAATGCATTGACACAATATTAAAAATTAGATATTTATAGAAATAAAATATAAATATTAATTTTTTTAAAATTAGAAAGATTAATATTTATCCAAAAAAGTTGGTGCATCCACTTTAGTGGTTGAGAGCAAAACATGCAATTCGTTAGCGAAACATAACGGTTATAAGTGGGATTTGCCATTAACTAAAATCGTACGGCACTGAATGATTGTGGCCCCCCTTGAGGCACTTAATCTTAGCTGTAGGATCATAGATCAAGATCAGACGAAGATTGTGACCATCTATGGGTTATTTTTCAACGAGAAAAAGGTAAAACACGACAAAATATAGGTGTAGGAGTAGTAGGAGTATGGCTGAATCTTATATCACACGACACGGAACATATGGATACCATGGCATTAAATGCTGTCATGGAGCAAAGAGCATCCTAAGTTTCCGAACATTAAATATAGTGAATTTCACCTATCGTTTTTATCTCTTTCCGAATTATAAAAAATATTTGAATAAAACATTATAGAAAATCTTAATATGAGATTTAGCTAATGTTATATATGTTGAAACTTATCTATTATTGTACCTAATATTACTTTTCAAATTTAGGGACTGTTTGCTTTCAAAATTCTCTTTAATTTATTTCATTTTTATCATTACAACTTTTTTTAAATTCATACACAAAATATAATAATATTTTTTTTTCAGATCTAAAAAAATCTATACAACTTCCTATACTAAAATATAATAAACAATGTTACTTTTTTAAATCTTAAAAGAATCTTTCTAAATTTCCACACCAAACAATCTTACTTCTTCAAATCTCAAAAAATTCTTTATAAATTCTTACATAAAAAATAATAAACAATCTTTTTTTAAAATATTAAAATAATAATAATATTAATAAAATATCTTATTTTACTATTCACAAACTATCTCAACTCTCTTCTCAATTCAAACAGTCCCGTCTAAATTATAAAATAGATTGTCTCTCTTTCTCTTGCAACGAAATGAAAAGATGTTTGATTAATAATTGTTTAGATATGGGAGGCTATTTATCTTGGTAAAAGTACCATCTTTTTATCGTTAAATCAAAGCAATTCTTCTTGGACTCACCGATCGAGTCAATCAAATTAAGGCAAAAGGAAAATTGAGGAAATTATGTTACTCTCTCTCTCTCTCTCTCTCTCTCTCTCTCTCTCTCCAATTTGAAGTCAACTCCTAACCTTAATTTAAGCAAAAGCCAACTTAATGATAGCATCTTGACTAACCACACATCCCCATTAAAAAGTGGGCATCAAACTTATCTCCAAGTGTCCCATTTCAAACAAACTACAAGTCACCCCTATTACTTTTATTGATTCTAATACAAATCATTAATGTGCACCTCATTTATCACGTAAGCATTACGATTGTTATTCTAATCTATTATCTATATAAATAATTTCTAAAGTATTCTTTCTGTATTTTATTTAGCAACCTTGTTATTTCGTTTTATTTTATTGACCTATTCGAACCCTTATTACATGCTATAAAAACTTTTTATTGTGTATTGTCTTTATTACTACAATAAACCCCCTTGATTTATTGATATATATTAAGAGAATACGAGTAATATTTGATATAGTCGTCAAGATCCTTTATATCAATTGATAACATCTTGATTTATCATAAAGATAATCACAGATCGAGTCCCCCCTCCCCAGATATATATAAATAATAATAGATACAGTCAGAAAATATGTAAAAATGATAAAAGAATATATAATCATTAATTCTAAAAAAAAAATCTATTCATAATTTATTTTTTCATCATCATCTCATCATTTCATGATGTGCTATTAAATGAGAGGTTTACAATTGAAATATAATAAATAGTCAATAATTATCTAATACTACATTATAAGATGATGAAAAAATAATGAAAATTAAAATGATGAGTAAAATTACTTTTCTAAAAATCACATGATATTACTTTAATTTATATTTAATAATTTTACTTACTTTATATTTGATAAGATATATAATAAGAAAGTGGAGATGGGATTGAAGAAAAGTAGTTTGGTCCTTCAAAATTATAGTAATAATATTGACACCCACTCAAGAGTGCAATTAATAATTAATAATACTGGAAAATGGAGACATTACGTACCGACGAAACAGCCGACCAAAGTGAAAAGAAAGATTGGGTACCCCACGGCGGCTTCGTGTTTACTGCCCACGCGACGCGGAAAGACTGAGACATGCGAAATATGAAATTTGGAACGAGAATTGTTATGCATCATCCTACACACTATATATCAATATGTTTTTTATTTTTTTAAATTTTTTTTAATTTTTTTTTATTTTACTATTATTGAAACATTTATATTTTTTTATTCATCATCCATATAATACACATTTAATAAGAGAAACAAATAAAAATAAATAAAAAAAGTTATGGTGTGTGGTGTGTAGGATGATGTAAAGATTAATTCATTTGGAAAATAGTATTCCCACGAAAACTTTTTACCGAAATTCTTTGTCGAGCCGTGCTATCTCTTAAATTTAGATCTTTAGAGATTTATTATTTGAACTAGATCATGTTAATCACGAAAATGTGCTGAAAAGTTATTAATATTTGTAACTAGTTTGTTTTTAAGTCAATTTTATATATCCTCATTTATAAATAAAATTGATCTATTATTATAAAAAAGAATATTTTTAAATGGATTTATAGTTTTTTTTAATATTTTTTAAAAATATTTAAAGTGTTTAAAAAAATGATCGAAAAAAAGTCAAAAAAAGAAAAAAGTTCTGCCTTTCGGTGAGGATTCTCTGCGATCCTCTGTGGCTGTGGCAGGTTCCATGAAATTTTCGCCGCTGCTTTCTATTTTTTGGACGGACAAAAGCGCTCTCAGTCTCAGCACATCCCATCTTGTGCTTCCAGACGTCCCGTCTCCATACCAGACAAGGACCACGTTCAGTTGCTTAGAATGAGAAAACACTGAGAAAATGCATATGAATATCATTATTTTGTTATGGATGGGTAGGTTTATTCTTTCTGCCTCTCACGCCCATGCTTATACCATTCTAATAAAAAGTTTTGCTATTCATTATTTTCATTAATCACACATCATATTTTTAAATAATTTTTTTTACTTTTATTCTTCTTAAACTTATTAAATTCTTCTACTTATCATCTATATACCATATATTTGGTAAGAGAAAAAGAAAGTTTGGTGTGCGGAGATGATGAATAGAATTTTTCTTCAGTATATTGATAAACAGTAATAAAATAATTTAAAGTAAGATGTTTTACTGGATTTGGAAAAAGAGAAAAAAAAATTGAATACAAATATTATAAATTTAAATATAATTTTTTAATATAATTTTTGTTTTAAAATTTAAAAAAATTGTATTGTTTTTTATACTTTTTTTGAGAGTTTTAGAGAGTTGTAATGATTAAATAATGCTTAGATAAAAAATTTGAAGATTTTAAATTTTAAAGTGTATTATGTTTGAGTGATGTTTGGAAAGAAAATATCTGTCTATATAATAGATATCTATATATATATATGATATTAACACATGAGAATAGTTGTGTTGTCAAATGGAGCCTCAATCATTTTTGAGTCAATCTTATCCTAATTTAAATAATTATACACCTATTTCATAAGTTGACCCGACACGATTCTTTTATGCACTCGGAGTGAGTCGACTTGACCCATTTTGTCCTTAAAAATTTTAGAATAAAAAACAAAAAAAATATATTTACAAACATTTGATCATTCCTAACGGTTTGATAACAAGCCACGAGAGAATTTTTCAATCTAAGTCTCAATTTCTAACAAAGAATTATGTAACAAATATTCGAGTGATTCATGGGAATTTTTTTTTTTTTTTTTTTTGCTATTTGGATCTGGAGAGTACATCTTGACCGATTAGTTCTCACATGGGCATGGGTATTAATCCTAGCCTAAAGTGTGACCCATTATCGAAAATTCTAATAACATCTGGAAGGCCCGGTTAGCTTGCCAATACTGACTGAGTAACCACTTAGCGGTAGCAAAAGATAAAAACAGTTATTATTTGAATCTAAGGGATAAACCCCTGTCTCCAGATTTGAATTTGAATGGTAGATAACTATTATCATAAAAGTAGTTCAGGGAGCTCTATATAAGGAGAAAACCTTGGTATGTAAAAGGGATCCGATTCTTGAGAATTATACGACTATTATTCCAGTCACTGACTTAGGCATTGGAGGCATTTCATCAAACCCCCCAGCTGCCTATTCTTTGGTTGTAGGTAATCATGAAGTGGTGGCAGTGAAACACGTCCACAATAGTTGGTACTGTCTGTGGGATTGGATATATCTTACAAATTAGCGTGCTTTTCACATGCCCATCACTACTTGGTCTCAAGCAACTAGAGATCAGGAAGAGACTTCAATAAACATGGAGGGAAGACTTGCAGAAATGGAAGAAATAGTTAAGAAACTCACCTCGAAATTAGACTCGTTGCGAAAGGAGAAAGAGACCCTTAAGGCGCGGAATGGGCTGTCGGGAGAAGATGCAACACCTAGTCAAGTTAACAGAGAGGAGATGGAGGCAAACAATGCGGGAGCCGGTCAAGGCCATTAGAAGGATGAAGACACAAAGAATATGCACCATGACTTACGTAGCCTGATGTATAAGTATGAAGAAATGGCCAAAAAGATAAACACATCCTCAACGGTTGACCAGTTGCTAACCAGCACCAAACTACCCTACACCTCGGAGGTCATGGTGGTCCCGCTTCCACCAAAGTTTAAAGTCCCGTCGATAGAAATGCACGAGGCTCCAAGGATCTGATGGAACATTTAGAGACTTTCAAGGCCCATATGGCTCTCCATGGGTTCCCAGGAGAGATTGCATGCAAAGCTTTCCCTTTAACACTAAAGGGAATGACTAAAGGATGGTTCAGGGCGTTATGGCTGGACTCCATTGAAAATTTTGAAGATCTAGGCAGACAGTTCATTACCCAATTTATGGCCAGTCGGTGGAGAAGGTGACCGGCAGCGTACTTATTGATAGTAAAACAGGGGGAGGACGAGAGTTTGAAGGCATACTTGGCACGACTCAGTAAAGAAAGAATGACGACAGATGACCAGGATGAGAAAATCATGTTGGCAGCTCTACTCGGGGGTATTTGGCTGAGAAGCCTCTTCATGGCTGAATTGGCCAGGAAAACCCCTTCAACACTACGAGAATTCATAGATAGGGCTAACGACTTCGTGAATGTCGAGGATACACTTCTCGCCCTAACGACACGATCTGAAGGAAGAAGCAAACGGGAGCTAAGAGGTAGTTAGAAGAAGGACCAAGAAGGGGGCCAGAAGGCCCAGAGGCATGATAGTAGTTTAAGAAGACATAGCAGAGGTTATATACACTACTCCAGCGCACATAACGACAATAAAACAAAAGAAGAAGCACAAACCGACAATAGAAATCAGCAAGCTGAGAAATACTGTGCATATCACAAGACAAGGGGGCACAGGATCGAGGACTGCTACAACCTGAAGCGGAAAATAGAATATATGAAAGACAAAGGTGAGTTAAAATGCTTGGTCACCCAGAATGCTACCCCACCACGACAAGCAAATGAATGAACACCTGAACACAAGAAACGGAGGAGTGCCCCAGCGGCAGGAATCACCGAGAAGAGAAAGGAGATCACATGAACCCCATGACTGGAGGCCGAAAACAGATGATAATCGTAGAAACCAACCATTGGGCGAGATACACACGATCGCCGGTAGATATGCTGAAGGCGGCCCAACCTCCTCAGGAAGAAAAATATATGCAAGGTGGGTGAGGTATGAAGAGGTCTATAGCGTGGAAAGACCTGTCAAGTAGCCCCGGGTATAGGTTACCCTCACAATATCCTTTGGCGATGAGGATTGTCGAGGAGTTGTATATCCCCATGATCATGCCTCGGTGGTAACCATACTGGTGGCAAATTTTAACACAAGGAGAATATTGATTGACAATGAAAGTTCGACCGATATCCTATTCTGGAATGCTTTCAACCAAATGGGAATCAGTGTGAATCAATTGAAGCCAGCACCAACTATGTTAAAAGGCTTTACTAGGGATGCAGTACAACCTATGGGGTCCATTGCATTGCCAGTATCTATAGGCATGGACCCTCACGTCGCCATGGCGATGACTGAGTTTTTAGTGGTGAGAACTCGGTTAGCATATAACGCAATTATTGGGCGACCCACATTGAATGCCTTAAAAGCCATCACCTTGACCTATCATCTGAAAATGAAGTTTTCGACAAGAGCTGGAATAGGTGAGGCACGTGGCGAGCAGATCTTAGCCAGAGAATGTTATGTGCAGGAACTCAGACACGGGTAAGGAGAAGTCAGTGTTATGGATACTAAGAAAGGGGTGGTCCTCCCACCAGGGCCTCGGGTAATGATGATGGAGCTAGAGACTAGAGATGAAAATGCTCTGAAGCATGGGGAGGTAGATGAGGCCCTGAAGTTGGTCACTCTTGAGCAGAATCATCCCAAGAGCCATGTGAAGATTGGGACTAAATTAGCAAAGGAAGAAAGATAACAACAAATAAACTTCCTTCTAGATTGTAAAAAAGTATTCACATGGAGTCATAAGGAGATGTCCGGGATAGGCTAGTTGGTTATCAAACACAAGTTAAACGTAGATCCAAAGGTGCGCCCAGTAAAGCAAAAGAAGAGAAACTTCAACATCGAGAAGTACAAAGCAATTGCAGAGGAGGTTGATCGGTTATTGGCGGCTGGATTCATCAAAGAAGCATAGTATCCAGAGTGGTTGTCTAACATAGTATTGGTAAAAAAATCTAACGGGAAGTGGCGAATGTGCGTATATTTGACCTATCTTAACAAGGCTTGCCTAAAAGATAGTTTTCCATTATCGCAGATAGATCTGCTAGTAGATGCAACAGCGGGACACAAAATGTTAAGTTTTATAAATGCCTACTCAGGATACAACCAAATCAGGATGAATGTAACAGATTAAGAAAAAACCGCTTTCATAACTAACCGAGGACTATACTGCTATAAGGTGATGCCTTTCGGTTTGAAAAATGCTAGGGCGACCTACCAGAGGTTAGTAAATAAAATGTTGAAAGACCAGATCATGAGAAACATGGAAGTATATGTAGATGATTTGCTGGTAAAAAGCATGGAGTTTGTCTAGCATGTGGAGGACCGTAGGGAGGCTTTCCATGTTTTGCAGTAGTATCGAATGAAGCTCAACCCAACGAAGTGTGTATTTGGAGTATGCTCGGGAAAGTTCCTCAGTTTTATGGCATTAGAAAGAGAAATTGAAGCAAATCCCGAGAAACTCAGAGCGATAATAGAGATGAAATCACCGACGAACATAAATGAAGTACAGAAACTGGCAGGGAAGATAACAGCTCTTAATAGGTTTGTATCTCGATCAATGGACAAATGTCTTCCTTTCTTTCAAGTGTTTAAGAAAGCACAAGATTGAGATGACAAGTGCGAGGAAGCATTCACCCAGCTAAAGGAATATTTGGCTAAACCGTCGTTGTTCAGCCACACCAAACTAGGAGAACTATTGTTGTTGTACTTGGCGGTGACCCCGGATGCTGTGTTAGCTGCATTGGTGAGAGTGGAAGGGAAGGAACAAAAGCCCATGTATAATGTAAGTAGGGCCCTGAGAGGAGTTAAGACCAAGTATCCAAAGGTCGAGCTATTCGCCTTTGCCGTGGTGGTAATAGCAAGGCGCCTACGGCCTTATTTCCAAGCTCATTCAATAAAGGTGATTACCTCATCGCCTCTACAGAGGGTATTGCAGAAACCAAACACCTCGGGGTGACTAGTCAAGTGGTCAATCGAGCAAAGTGAGTATGACATCAGTTACATACCAAAAAGCACTGTGAAGGGACAAATCTTGACTGACTTCGTAGCAGAGTTTTCAAATTTCAGAGAAGAAGTCCATAAGTCACCTGAGAAGATGGCGAGTGTATGTAGATGGGTCATCCTGCCGAGCAGGAGGAGGATTTGGCATGTACGTGGTAACAAAGGAAGGGGAAGAATCGTACCATGCAGTGCGATTAGATTTCAAGGTTACAAACAATGAAGCTGAATATGAAGCAGTGCTCACTGACTTAGCGATAACAAGGATGTTAAGAGGTGAGGAAGTTGAGATGAGAGCCAATTCACAGGTAGTAGTCAGGTAGATCACAGGGGAATACTTGGCGAGGGGGACCAAGCTAATAAAATACTTCCATCTAGTTAAGGAGAAGTGCAAATGTCTCAAATACTTTCGAATCAAGAAGATACCTTGAGGAGATAACTTCAAAGCTGACCGATTGACACAAGCAGCCTCATCAAAGCAGGAGGAGGCGCTGCCATGGAAGGTTGATTTGCGAACGATAGCAAGTCCTACAATGGGATAGGAGAGTTTGCAAATTAGGGAAAGTACACTAGGATGGGCTACTGATATAAAAAAAATATTTGGAGACGGGGGATCTTCCCCAACTTGGGAAGAGACGAGAAAGTTAAAAAGCAGGACGATCCGTTTTACTATAGTAGATGGGGTGCTTTACAGATGGGGTTTTTCAAACCCATTGTTGCGATGTATAACAAGGGAGGAAGCAGAGTATCTAATGAAGGAAATACATGAGGAAATATGCGGGAGTCATTTAGGAGGACGGTCACTCACTGCAAAAGTTGTGAAGGCAGGATACTATTGGCCAAAAGCGTTCAAAGATGCGAAAGAATTAGCGAAAAGTGTGTCCAATGCCAAATTTATTCACCAATCCCAGAAGCACCTCCCGAGGAGCTACGATCTATAACCTCATCACGACCATTCGCTCAATGAGGGGCAGACTTAGTAGGCCTTATGTTCCCTAGCAAAGGAGGAACTAAGTTTATCATTGTAGCCGTCGACTACCTTACGAAGTGGGTAGAGGCAGAGACAATGGCTACAATAACAACCCAAAGTGTGACAAAGTTCCTGTGGAAGGCAGTAGTATGCAGATTCGGGGCACCTCAGTGTATCATTTCTGATAATGGAAGGCAGTTCGATTCTGAACGCTATCGCCAATGGTGTGCCCAGCCAGGAATCAAAGTCAAGTACTCCTTCCCGAGCCACCCTCAGGCAAATGGGCAAGTTGAAGCAACTAGTAAAATCATTGTGGGGATATTGAAAAAGAAGATGGGCAACAAAAGGGGAATATAGGCCGACGAACTCCAAGAGACCTTATGGGCTTACCGAACAACACCAAAAATTTCAATGGGAGAAACACCTTTTACCCTATTTTACGGAAGTGAGGCCATGATTCCATTAGAAGTGGGATTGCCAAGCTACAAAAGTGAAAGGTTTGACCCAGAAGCAAACGTGGCGAGGTTGGAAGAAAATTTAGATCTGTTGGAGGAAATAAGGACAGATGCAGAAGCCAGAGTTGCAGCTTATAAAAAGAAGGCAGAGTAGTACTTTAATAAAAAAGTAAGATCCAGATCTTTCAAAATCGGCAATTTGGCGCTAAAGGAGACTAGTGTCACCATTGGAGAAGAATGAAAGTTAGGCCTTCGATGGGAAGGCCCTTATATCATTGTAAATCACAGGATATGAGCTTACCACCTCAAAGATGTCAGGGGGCGTGCGCTACCCCACCCATGGAACACATAGTATCTACAAAAATATTACACCTAAGGGAAAATATGTAAAATTTCTATTTCATTGATTTACTTGTCACTTCCATTTCCAATAATAAATGGCGGCATTCTAAAAATCTGTTTTATTGATTTACTTGTTAATTTCTATAACAAAACAAGGGATTGCTCTACTGAAGGCAACATGGTCGAAGAACTCTCCCACTAGTCTCAAATAATTAAGGTTAAAACGGTCGAGGGATCGCTCGCAAAAGGTGACGTGGTTGAGGGACTCTCCCACTAGCCTCAAATAATTAAAGGTTAAAATGGTCGATGGATCTCCTGTTAACACCTTCTCACAAAAAGGTGACGTGGTCGAGGGACTCTCCCACTAGCCTAATAGTTAAAGGTTAAAACGGTCGAGAGATCTCTCTTTAACACATTCTTGCCAAAAGGTGACATGATCAAGGGACTCTCCCACTAGCCTCAAATAATTAAAGGCTAAAATGGTCGAGGGATTTCCCGTTAACACCTTTTCACAAAAAGGTGACGTGGCCAAGGGACTCTCCTACTAGACAAATAATTAAACGTTAAAATGGTTTAGAGATTTCTCATTAACACCTTCTCGCCAAAATGTAACATGGTCGAGGGACTTTCCCACTAGCCTAATAGTTAAAGGTTAAAACGGTCGAGGGATCTCCCGTTAACACATTCTCACTAAAAGGTGACGTGGTCAATGGACTCTCCCACTAGCCTCAAATTCAAAGGTTAAACGGTCGAGGGATCTCCCGTTAACACATTTTCACCTAAAGGTGACGTGGTTGGGGAACTTTCCTACTAGCCTCAAGTTGTGAACGGCATAGCCTAATACTTAAGGTATAAATAACATACATTGATATCTTGATGCAGGTCACCAAGAAACAGTAATAAATACTTAATAACCGATAAACAAAGTTCAAGAGCCTCGAAACAACTTACAAAATTCAAATAGCCTTAGCACGACTTACAAAGTTCTATTATATACAAAGCTTCAGAAAAAGTTAAAACAAATCTCTCATGGGGTGCGAGAACTTCAAAATATACAAATGCTAGGATTGGCGAGGGAAAGTGTCAGGCATCTCAGCTCGGCCGAGGAAGTCATAGATATGAAGGGCAACCTCACTAGCCTGAATAGACTTCCACTCCAGAGTATGTAGATTTGTTATGGGTTCTTGAAGAAGAAGCTCACGGAGTTGTTTGAATCCCAACTTGAAACCTATACCCCAGGCTCGTAATCGGACCTTGGGGGTAGCAACCAGTTGGGGGAGAACCCGATTGAGGTCATTCTGCGAACTCTCCAAAGCAGGGCCCAACTCGACCAATATTTGCTCCAGGATAGCAATCTTTTTCTTGGCAGACTTCACAACTTCATCAAGTTGAAGATATTGATGGTTGCTATTTTTGAGAAGGCTCTTCACCTCGGTCAAGTTTTTCTTAGCTTCAACTTTCATCCCTTCGGCCACCCCCAATTTTATGAGTAGCTTTCGTTGTTTGTTTCCGAAAGTGGCTAGGCGAGGAGTGTAGTCGGACTTGGACTTGGTCAATTCTTCAATCTCTACCTTGGCATGATCAAAGCTGGTGGCCAAGTCATCCCGCTCTTGTAAGGCAAGCTCCACCAGAGTAGCCAACTCATTTCGCTCTTTGTGAAAAGCCTCAACTTGAGCAACTAAGTTGTTCCTTTCTTGCACACCTCCCTCTGTTTGATTTAGTCAAGTGGCAAGATCATCTCGCTCTTTCCCGATTGTTGCTATTTTTTGACGATAGTAATTGGCATCCACGGCAGAATTTGCCAACTCCTTCCAAAGTGAAGCAACTTGGGCACAAAGGGTAACCAACTTGCCATCGAATAAGTGGGAATGAGCCTCAAGTTGGGCCAACTCGTTGGCTAGTTGGTTCTTTTCATCCTCCAATTGTAGCTTGTCATCCGCCAAGTCAGTGGCAAGGCGATTAACTCCCTGAAAAAAAAGGGGGTATGTAGGGATGCCAGGAAAATTAATGGATGAGAATTTGAGGAACCTCTCTGGTTGATGGCTGGCGAGGAGGTAGTAGCAAAACACTCTTGAAGAGAAGCAGCTTCAGTCGGGACAAACGAAGGAATGCTGCAGGTGGATCAATAGGAAGACCCAAGTAGGTTTCAGCGTTATCTCTCGCCCTAGTTTCATCTTGGAGGGGAACAACCCGATCAATTTCAAGATCCTCCTCGGGAGCTGTCAATAATGGCTTTATGCTTCCATAGGGAGAAACATTGAATGGTGGAGAAGGAATTGAAATCCTATTGCCGCTGGTGAGGGAGAGTGCTGGAAACATGAAGGACAAGTCAGGGGTAACCCCACCTGAAATCGTCGAGGCGAGGGGGGAACTAGATGCTGCTACTATCTCTTCAAACTCCCTTCCTTGCCATGTTCCAACTTGGGAAATTCCGGAGAAACATTAGAGGGCCCAACAACGATTGGTGGTGGAAAAATCAATAAAGGCATAGAAGTGTCAAAGGGTTGGAAGTTCGTAGAAGTGGATGGGGGTCCTGTAAGGAGGTCGGGATTCAAAATCACAATGTCCTCTTCCGGTGGAGTGTTATCACCTTTCTGTTGCAAATCTTCAACTGGTGCCGATGAAGGCTCAGCAGCAACTTTGATGGCCATCTCCACCGCGATTATTACTTCGGGATCTTGTTCGGCGAAGGACATGACTTCATTTAGAGAAAGAGTTGGTGGATCCACAAAAGTAGCCATAGCACTCTTTTTCTCCCGAGAAATAGACAACTCGGTGCTTCCACTTGTCTGAGAAGTCTTTTTACTCGGTTTTTTCGAGAAGAAGTTGACTTAACATTAGTGGCCTGAGATTTTGCCCCATTTACTTTTTCTTGAGGAGTTGCTAATTTTATACCTCCGCTTGGCATAGAGGGAAGTAAAGAACCACTCTTGGATGAAATGGACTCGTCTGAGTGAGGCGAGATACGAGCCCTCTTAAATGTTCCTTTCTTTTACCCACTTATGCCAGGCGATTTTTCCTCTTCAAATCGCCTACAAGCAAAGGGCGCTCAAAAATTCCAGACCAAATATATGGGCCCTGCTAGGAACCATCAAATACTTCTCAATATTATTGGGTGTTAAGGGCATTTGAGAATCATAACTTGGAATGAGCCTGGGCCCAGGACTCTACTAGTTTTATACGGGCCTCCTCACGAGGGGAAAGGATAATCTCAAAGGTATCAGAGTCGGGAACAGGAGACCAACGAGCCCTGGCGGGAAAATCCTAACCCGAACCAGAAATCAAGAAAAAAAATTATTCCCCCACTCTTTGGCGTGACAATACTTATGCTCCAATTCGACCAATTTGCTTTGAGACCTAAAACTACAAATGTTCCCCTCCAAATGCCTAAACACATGTAGAGACAAAATTCACGAGCTGTTAGGTTAGGGTACTCATCGCCAACATTATCCAGCACCCTTCGCCAAAAAACGTAGGAAGCCACCAAAATCCTCTAGGCATTGGGCACCAATTGAGTGGGGGCGAGCCCCAAGACGTCTAATATGTCGCGAACTGGTCTCACAAAGGGCGATCGAAGCCCCATAGTAAACATTGCAAAGTAGAGAGTGACAGAAAGACCATATCTTTTGTATCGATGGTTCTCTGATTCTGAGTAGGCACTATCAACACCACAGAATCAGGAATGTTGAAGGTGTCTCAAACATTCTCCAAGTCACGAAAAGAAATAATCAAGGACCAATGGGAGCCCACGAATATAGACGCCGGAGGAGCAATGACGATTCGAGGAGGAGAGTTGCGGGGTGGTG
The DNA here is from genome assembly GCA_003123785.1 of Pterocarya stenoptera. NCBI lineage: Eukaryota > Viridiplantae > Streptophyta > Magnoliopsida > Fagales > Juglandaceae > Pterocarya > Pterocarya stenoptera. Next base: position 19,663 of record QEOT01122872.1, read on the forward strand.
AAGAACTGCAAGCCGAAGCCACAGCCTTACCCTTGGAAGATGAAGAAGCAATGAAAAACTCATAGATCCATGAGAGGGAGAGAGGGCAAGAACTCATAAAGATATGCAAGAAATGCGAAGGAAGCAGAAGTTCGAAAGAAGATGGAAAACGGGTATTAAATAAGAGTTGAAATGACAGTTGACGTGCCCGAGGAGTGAAAACGAAATGGCACATAGACTTAAGTCTCATCACGCCATGCGTAATGAAACTTCACGGGGTAACTGGATTGGACATCCTGACTGATCCCCACATGGGCATGGGCCTTAATCTTAACCTAAAGTGTGACCTATTACTGAAAAGCCCAATAACATCTGGAAGGCTCGGTCAGCCTGCCAATACCGACTGAGTAACCACTTAGCAGTAGCAAAGGATAAAAACGGTTATTATTTGAGTCTAAGGGATAAACCCCCATCTTCAAATTTGAATTCGAATTATGGATATCTATTATCACAAAAATAGTTCAGGGAGCTCTATATAAGGAGAAAATCCAGGTACATAAAAGGGATCTGATTCTTGAGAATTACACGATTATTATTCTAGTCATTGACTTAGGTATCAGAGACGTTTCATCGAGCCCCCTAGCCGCCTATTCTTTGGTTGCAGGTGATCATGGAGTGGTGGTAGTAAAACACGTCCACAATAGTATCCATCGGATCAATCCACGAACTTATAGGTTAAACAACATGACCTGATCATTACTTATTCAGGCCGCTAGAGTTTAGTCGATCAGAGCCTAATTATACACAGCCCTAATCCTATTATTATGTGTCGAGTTCGTGATAATGCGAAAACATGTCAATCCTAATTTTATACAAATGTAACAGTAAAAAGAAGAGACCCCAACTACTTATAGGAGTTGTCGTATAACATGCCTAAACGACAAAAGCTAACAATAGGCTTGTCTTAGATTTAGCTAATATGAAAGATGAGATTTCTGAACATTTTTGGATTAAGTACCAAAAACGTTTTTCATTTTTTTACACCTTTATGTTTTCACTCCACGTGTTTTTTAATTTTATCATTTTTCTCTATGGGTTTGGCATTTTTATCAACCAGTAATTTCATATATGTATATATATAATTAAATTAAAAAAAATCAACAGAAAACTTTCAAAAAATGATATGAAAAATTGATAGTAGAAGGAAAAAAAAAAAAAAAAAAGCAGAGGTTAAGAGTACTCTCCACCTCCGCCCACTTGGTGGCGGCAAAATGAAGAGCCACCAACTTTGCCGACGGCAATTGGTCCGGCCAGCTCCTTTTGCCTCCATCGGGCTGGCCTTGCTCGAGACTTCGGGGTTTAGAAATTAAGAACAGCGACGATGCATCGATGGATGCCATGTGTCAATCTTTATCCAAATGATCATCACTTGTCACGCCAAAATAATTAATTTAACGAATTAAGAACTTGTTAAACAAGGGAATACAACAACAAAATCGAAAATCCAATGAATGCAAAAATAAAGGTATATCATATATAAATATATATCTATATATAGAGAGAGAGATCAGAGAGAGAGAGAGAGAGAGAGAGAGACTTGTTTTTTTTTTTAACTACTTAACCCTAAACTTTTACATAATCATTCAATTCCTATAATATATATAATTGTTGTACATGACGACGACGTTGTCGATGATCCATTGCACTAATTAATATTTTATAACATGATTGTGGATATACATTATTAGTCATTCTAGCTAGCTGCTAAAAGACTAATAAGAACAAAACGTACATGCATGTGCTGATCAACAAATCTAGTGTTTAATTATATCATTATATATAATAGTGTGACATGCACTGATCATCATATATATGTATATGCATGATGCATGCCGTGAGATTGATTAATAATTAGGAAATGATTACATGCATGAAATCTGTGATTTGTATATGCATATCATGCATGCATGTACAATAATTTTGTACAATCATATAATTTTAGTGCTGATTACAATAAAATCTATACTTAAAGATTAACAGAGTTAAAAGCTACAATCATATAATTTTAGTGCCTAAATCTAGGTAATTTCAAAACATCCATTTTATACTCCCCCAAAGCCAATGGTAGCAATTGACTAGCCAAAGAATAAGTGGTCGAAACACCTATTGCACCTTCTTTAGCAAGTTGATCAGCAACAAAATTACACTGATCTCTATATGAATGTTCGTTGAATAGAAAAAGATAAAGTTGTAAGTATAGATAGCATTCTACATATATATATAAATATATATATTTATATACACCTATACGTACAACACCGAACATATTCATGTTCGTGCTACATTCAATACATTATACAAGATATCAATTTATATTGAAAATAGATCAATTAAAAGGAAATACAAAGAAATATCCGTGAATATATAAGTACGGATATGATCACAACAAAAAAATCTAAGATACGTCCGGAGACACACTACAAGAAATTTGACTTTTAGGGACGAAATTAGTTAGGGACGAACTAAATTTCGTCCCTAAAAGTCATTTTTGGAGACGAATTTTTCATTTCGTCTCCAAAACTGCCTGAGATACAAAATTCGTTCGAACATAAAAATACCCATTCGAACCGAATATTTTGTGACGAAACAAATCGTCTCAAAAAAAAAAAACGTTCGAACGAAAAAAAAAATATTCGAACAACCAACTAATGTTTGTTCAATAAGTAATATTGGCGGGAAATTAATTTTGTTTTCCGGGACAAGTTAATAATCGTACGAACTTAAATTTATTGCTTCGAACAGACCTTTTTTCGATTAATTTGTTTATCATCATTAATTTGTACATATATTTTTAATTTTCTTTTTTCGGGGAAAGTGATTTCTTTTATGTTAAATTATATAAATATAACTTTAAAGATAGTATCATTTTTTATATTATCATGAACGACAAGTAAAATGAAAAAAATAAATAAAGTAGCAAACACGAGAAATAAAAACCATTCATTAATTACATCTCAACTATATAATGTTCAATACAATATAAAAAAGTAAAATAATAACTAAAACGACTATTTGCTGCTAAGTAGATCAACATCCTCTCGTAACATTTTAATCTGTCCATCCAAATCCCTAAGCTTCTCCATGATGGGCTCAACGAACTCAACAAATAGAGCTCGTACCTGATCCAAAGTAGCCCCAGGAGGCTGTCTCTCAACAGCGGCAGTAGTAGTAGAAGCTGGATCGGTGGGCGGGGCACTAGGCTGTCCTGGTGCAGTCTTCCGCAAGTGCCCCTCGCTCTTGCTGAATGTGATCTTGTTAAGGGGCCCCATCTGTGGCGACCTC
>QEOT01122872.1:26987-38833 GCA_003123785.1 Pterocarya stenoptera
AATTACAATTTGTGTAATACTAATATGGTATTTTTAATTAATTAAATTCTGTTCTATATAATTAATACCGTTCGAACGGTAAATAACCAGTCCAACACGAGAAATGACCATTTCTAATTCCATTCGAATCAAAACATAACCATTCGAACAACAAATAAGCCATTCGAACGCATAATATAGTTCAAACGGACGTAATTTACATTCGAACAAAAATCATTCGAACAAAAATTATTCGTTCGAACACTAATTTCGTTCGAACAGTATCAAATATTGTTGTTTGTTCGATTCAATTTTTTTTTGTTCGAATGGACGAGTCGGTTCGAACTGAGAAATATTCCATTCGAACATATTTTTGAGACGAAATTGGTTCGTCTCAAAAAAAATTTTCCGTTCGAACAGTTTCGACTGGTTCCCCAAAATTTCGTCTCTAAAAGTGATTTTTGGAGACGAGTCTCCAAAAACATTTTGAGACAGCCTTTTAGAGACAAATGGGAGATGAAATTTTTTCGTCTCCAATTCTTTTTTGGGACGAAATTGGAGTTTTTTGAGACAAAATTTTTTGTCTCAAAAAACCATTTCTCTTGTAGTGACAACTATATATATATGGAAGATTAATGGTGGTCTTATATATATATATAAATCAATATAATGACTGCATATTTATTTTAACCTAGCATTTTTTTTTTTACAATATTTTCCAGATCAGCCATGTAATTGATTATATATACTAATTAATCAGTTGAATATTTTAAATACACGTCTTCAATCATTCTTCATAATATGAAAACACAATTATCAAGATCATTATATATGTTTTTTTTGGATTCCTTTGATTATTTGTATGAAACATTAAACATCAATATCTAATTTATATCATTGTTGATATAAATATGCCTTTCTTTTTTCTTTTTTTTTTTTGAATCAAACAAATCATCATCTTTCATATATCAGTAAAAAACTCATTACAACTCTTATCCTGTAATACAACCGAAAAGAAACCTTCAGGGCCATCCTCTATCCAAACCACCTCCTCACTAGAATTTACAGCAAACTTAGCAAGAAAATGAGCCCCTCTATTTCCTTCTCTATATGTGTGTTTTAGCATCCAAGATGGATGTGTACAAAGAATTCCTTTAATATCTTCTATAATCTGTCCATGCCATTCCAGACACTCCTCCCTATCATTTACAGCTTTAATCACCTCCAAAGAATCACCTTCGAATACTACCTTTTGTATATTAAGCTCTGCACACAAATATAGAGCCCTCCATAAAGCCATAGCTTCAGCAATCACAGCAGACTGGATACAATCTTTTGGAAGGCATAGTGAAACTTGTACATTCCCCTCCTCATCTCTAACCACCACTCCAGCTCCCATCTTTCTTTGATTCAACTTAAAAGCAGCATCCCAGTTTACCTTTACATATCCTTCTCTTGGAGCTTCCCACTTGATCATCCTTCTCTCCACTGCAACAGGTTCTATATTTTCAGCTCCCTTCTGCTGAGCTTGTTGGAATTCCTTAAGATTTGCTCTTGCTTGCTGCAACACAGACCCAGGACTAATAAACTTCCCTTCAAATATCCACCCATTCCTTCTAAGCCATATATATCGCATAACAGATACCACTAGCTACATGCTTTCCAAAGGCAGTTTAGATATTAGTTTCCTCCATACCTTAGCCAGGTCCACCTCATATGACTTCCACTTCTGCACTGGACTTTCCTTATCACCCCACACATCCATAGCTGTAGGATAGCTCCATAAGACATGGCAGACAGTTTCATTTTCCTCTAAACAAATGGGACAGATTGGCCTCTCCACCACCTTTCTTCTATAGAGATTCTCTGTAGTTGGAAGGTAATTGTTAAGAGCTTTCCATAAAAAATTTTTAACCACTCCCGAGATGTTGAGTTGCCACAATTCTCTCCATCCTTCTTTTATCTTCCTCTCATTAGATGGTTCCCCTTTCAATGCCTTCTTCCTACTAAGTTCAAGATGGTAGGCATTCCTTACACTGAAACACCCTTTCTTCGAGTATGCCCATATTCTTCTATCCTTCAATCTAGTGTAACTCACAGGGATGTTGCAGATAGCTTCAGCTTCTTCTTCATTAAAAGTAGCCTTCACTGTCTCTCTATTCCACATACCATCACACCCAATCAATTCTACCACCTTTGCTTCAGCACTCAGATGCTTAACAGGAGATTGCACTCAATGAGAGGGTTTACTAGGCAGCCATTTATCATCCCAAACTTTAATGTCGAAACCATTGCCCACTCTCCATACAAGCCCTTCCTTCAGCAGCTTCATGGATCCCCATATACTTCTCCAAACCAGAGAAGGTCCATAGCCCAGCTTCGAGTTCAAAACATCAGTATTTTTAAAGTACTTAGCTTTTAATACCATAACAGCTATTGAATCTGGTTTAGCTACAATCCTCCAGCACTGCTTAGCTAAGAGAGCAGTATTAAAACTTTCCAACTCTCTAAAACCAAGCCCCCCAATCATTTTTGCACATCCCATCTTCTCCCAACTAGCCCATTGAATCTTTTTCTCATAACTTTTATAACCCCACCAAAATCTTGCCATGATGCCAGCTATTTCCTTACACAATCTTTTAGGTAACCTGAACACACTCATGTGGTATGTAGGAATAGCTTGAATAACTGCTTTAATTAAAATTTCTTTACCAGCAGGGGATAGAAACTGGTTTTTCCAGTTGTTGATCTTCTGCCACACCCGATCCTTAATTCCCCTAAAAGTATCATAATTGGCTCTTCCAACCATAGTAGGCAACCCCAAGTATTTCTCACAACTACTTTGCACCCTAGCCCCAAGATTCTGCACAATCCTCTTCTTCTCTTCCTGTCTAACTTGAGACCTAAACATTATAGTTATTTTTTGTAAATTCATATACTGACCAGAAGCTTCCTTATATACCCTTAGGATTTCCTTCACTTTCAGCCATTCAGTCCATCTTGCTCTTGCAAAGATGATACAATCGTCAGCAAATAGCAGATGTGAGACCCTTATACCTCCTCTTGCAACATCCATACCCCTTATTTCACCCTTCTCCTCAGCTGCATTTATGATGCTACTCAGCCCCTCAGCACACAACAAAAACAGATAGGGGGATATTGGATCCCCCTGTCTAATACCTCGAGAAGGATATATAACATCACCTGGTCTTCCATTCACCAACACAGTAAAAGATACGGTAGTTATACACTCCATAATCAAACCAATCCATCTCTCCCCAAAACCCATTCTCTGCATAACAGTTTTTAAGTAAGCCCACTCAACCCTATCATAGGCTTTTGATATATCCATTTTCAGTGCCATACTTCGTTCTTTCCCTTTGGATCTGGTCTTCATTGAGTGCAATGTTTCATATGCTGCTATCACATTATCCAGAATCATCCTGCCTGGTATAAAGGCACTCTGGTTTTTTGCAATGATTTTATCAAGTACCAACTTAAGCCTATTTGCAAGGGACTTCGAGATTAACTTGTACAAGACATTGCACAAACTAATTGGTCTATAATCACCAACCTTTTTAGGCTCAGCCACTGTCAGGATCAGGGCCACATGAGTAAAATTAATGGATTTTTCAAGAGCACCTCCATTCAGAAAACTCAATACTGCATCACAGACTTGATCCCCCACTGTAGACCAAAATGTTTGAAAAAAACATGCCACAAACCCGTCAGGTCCAGGGGCTTTCAATGGCCCCATCTGCTTGAGGGCTATCTCAACTTCCTCCTTTGTAAACTGCTTTTCCAAATCTTCATTCATCTACTCAGTGACTCGAATACCAATAGGTCTTGTCCCCTCCAACACCTTGTCACAAGAAGGGGCTGCAGTTCTATAAACCTCATTGTAATATTGTTTAAAAGCCTCCACAACCTCCTCATTCCCTTCCTTCAATTCTGAGTTAACATCCAACACAGAATTAATTTGGTTCTTTTTTCTTCTCTGCCTAACACAAGCATGAAAGAATTTAGTATTTTTATTTCCTAAGGAATACCAATTCCTTTTGGCCCTCTGTCTCCACCTTATATCTTCATTCTCCAATAATAAACCCACATCTTGTTGCAATCTATGGAGTTCTGCAGCATTGTGAGGTCCTTCATCATCCTGCAATTCCTTTATTTTTTTATTCAGAACTTCAATCTCATGACATCTCTCACCATCCCTCCTTCGAAAAGTACTGGTCAGCTTGCCTCCACACTCTTGCAACATTTTCCGAACACTCCCAATAGAATCCCTGGCACACTGAGTAGAACTAGCCCAAACTGTTTTAATTACCTCTTCACATTCATCCTCTCTTATCCAGCTTGCCTTAAACTTGAAAGGATACAGCCTTCTTGCCCCAAACCTCTTATCCTGACTCACAGATACCATAATTGGCACATGGTCTGAACTACTTGCTGTGAGCCCTTCCACTTTAGCCTTCCCAAACATATTAATCAATTCGTTATTAACCACAAATCTATCCAATCTTTCTTTTGTAAAAGTGTGGTCCAAATGTCTGTTATTCCAGGTGAATCTGTTACCCCTTATACCCACATCCACCAATCTGTTTACCTTAAGAGCCTCCCTAAAACCCGAGATCAATTTCTCCTCCCTTCTATTACCTCCCCATTTCTCATTTTGTGATAATAGTTCATTGAAATCTCCAGCCACACACCATGCCCTTCCATTAAGTGGATTCAACTTTTTAAGAAGCTCCCACGATTGCCACCTTTTGCTTGCATCTGGATGTCCATAGAATCCAGTAAAAAACCAGGTTCCATGATTCCCATCTTTAATAGTGGCACTAATATGCCATTGTGAATAACTCTCTATAACAACCTCATCCTCCATCTCCCAAAACATAGCTAAACCACCCTTCCTCCCCATCGGATTAATAGCCAAACACCCTTCCATCCCCATTCTCCTTTTTAATTTTTCAACTACAGTAGCTTTTATTAGTGTTTCAATGAGAAACACAACTTTGGGCCTCTTATTCTTTACCAAAAGGTAAAGATCCTGAACTGTCCGAGGGTTCCCAAGCCCTCGGCAGTTCCAGCATAAGGTATTCATAATGCTAGGTGGTGCTGCATAGCAGCCACCACCCTTAGTCCATCATCACAAACCATGACATCACAACTCTTCATTTTCTTTCCTTCCATCCGCACCTCATCATCATCCCCCACACACTCAGAACCTCTCTTAACTCCAGAACTTATGCTAGAAGACTTACCTGGCTCAGGCCTAGTTCTAGCCCTTCTCTTCCATCGTGAGGATCTTGTGGTGTCTAAGTTCTGTACAACTTCATTTGTTCTTTTCCCAGCCACCAGCTTGTTTTTCTGCACCTCATTCTCCTCATACTCTTCACTTTCCACGCAGGTTAAAGGAATAGTCACTAGTTCTTGAGGTTTCACAAGCAACTCCTTATTTTCACACAATTGAGAACACACATCATCCATACCCTTACCCTCCTCAACTAACTCCTCAAACTTCCCTGTCCCCTGAGTCTCCACTCTCCTCTCTTCATCAACAGCTTCCTGATTAGGATTTGAAACATCATCCCTCTCCTCTCTTCTACCTTTCTCTTTTTTCTCTCCCATCTTACCTGCTCCTCTTCTATTTTGAGGAAGAGCTCGAAGCCACACACCATACTGACCTACATTCCCCTCACTCTCCGTACAGCCTTCCTTACCATGAACAATTCTCCCACAGTTAAAACATACTCTAGGTAATTTTTCATACTGAAATGGTACCCAGCTTTTCCTTCCATCTACAACAATGGTCCTGCCTCTGGCTACAGGTCTTCTCAGATCACATTCCACCTTCACCCTCAAGCATTTCCCCCAGGCCGAACTATCCTCCTGCACATCAACCTCACTAACCTTCCCTATCGAGCTCCCAATCAATTCCCCCATCTGTTTGTTCATATAACTCAACGGTAGATTTAACATTTGCACCCATAGGCAAGCACCATCAAAATCAAATAAGCTAGGTTGCAATCCACCATCAAAATCAATCAACACAAATAGGTAACTATCAAACAACCATGGACATCCATCAAGCACCTTCCATTTATCTCGCCGATTAACAAAAGTGATCACAAAGCAATTACCTCCAATTTCTTGAAATTCAAGGGGCTTACAAACCTTCCAGACTTTCTCCATCATAGATCGAGCAATCTCCTTACCAATTCTGCGTTCAGCGATTATTTTCCCAATCAAACTTCTATCCCCCTTCCGTTCCATTGAACCACCTATATCTTCCCCAATCTCAATCGGACAGTCCTCCTCGTCATTCAGCTTCAACCTCTTCTAAACCTCCTCCATCTCCTCCATTGAACCACTAATCCTTCACTCGAAGCAAGGAAAACCTTCCTTCCTCAGTAGAGGAAAAAGACATAACGGCTTCACCTCAAGGAGTTTTCCAGAGCGGGAAAAACCGTTGAGAGAAGAGTTATGAGTTGGGATTAATAATTTAAATATGCCTTTCTTAATTTGTAGTTTAACAGTTTTTTTTTTAATTTATATTATTAGAGCTTAATATATTTCAAACATCATCATGTGTTAAAAGAAAGCAACTACAGTCTCAACAAGAAATTTGAACTTCAAATAATAATTAGAATCTAATTAAAAGCATATAATTTTCAAATTATTTAAATTTTGCACGAAATACATAGGTGCATTACATGATGTAGCACACATGATATTTTACTATATATGTTCTTAACAAATGATCATGCATGACCTTGAGTACTGCAAGCATCTAAAATGAATAACCTCATGAAACATGCCGCGCCTTGATGATTTTAGATGGGGAAAAAAATATGACTTTCAGTGTGAGTATTTATTTATAAATTATTATTATAAATGTTTTTATTTGTTTAAGTATGACAGAATGCATGCCACTATGATGTTGCTGCTGTCATATATTCTATATATATAATATTCTAATCAAGGCAGATATTATAATAATTTGCATTAACTATATATATATAATTCGGATAATTTAAAATTTTGATTTTCTGACCGAGAAATTTGCATTGACTTAGCTTATATCGACCATTGATCATTGCTTATATATGACCCCCTTCCCCCAAGAAAACAGCATGATCAACTTCTATATATGAGGGCGTGAAGTACGCATGTATCCGGCACAATATATATGCCAATATAATGCAGGCAGGCCGATTATTAATCCGAATGAATTTCTGATCTTATAAGACTAAATATTCAAAAAATACTATAAAATATTCTATTTTATGTGTATATTAATTTCTTTCCACTCTCGTTCTTAGAGTAATTTGTATAAGAATTTTAAAATTAAAGATCCAAATGATCTATTTAAATGTTCATGTATTGTTTGCAATAACATTTTTTGTTATTTTGACCTCCCGGTGTATAATTTTCCGGCCCATGTCTTCAGCATTATTGTTGTTCGCATGCATCCGCGATCGAAGGCTGGATAGGGTGGATGCATAGAGGTATGTGACTGGTATATAAATAGGACCTAGCTAGCTAGGACGGTGTGAATAGGCCGCGGGTTGCTGGGTGCAAATATATAGGAGGATGGAGTACCTTTCTTCGAAACTTTAAGCGACAAGCTGGCTACAGTCAGGATAAGGACACAACATGATCTCATTCCATAAAAAACAAAACAGAAGAAAGATTAATAGAGACATAGGTTAAGGTCGAGAGACGTTTCTTCTAGTAGCTAGCTAGCAAGAAATTAAGCTGGTTTTAATTTCAAAGAACTTTTCTGGAACGATCGCCAATATTATATCTAGAAAGTAGCTCTGATATATATCATTAAGAGCAACGTGTCCCACATCGAATGGTTCCGGAACTGGACCTAACCCATACCCAAATGTCAGAAGGCCATCAATACAACTCATGAGAAGTACTCAAGCTAGCATGAGCTAGTTTATTGGGTAGAGACTGAATGGCTAATTATTAGGAATCGTTTGGTTATATATATACACACACGTATAAGATGCGATTAGGTGAAAATTAAATAAAATATTATTAAAATATAATTTTTTTAATATAATTTTTATTTTATAATTTAAAAAAATTAAATTATTTTTTATATTTTATTTAAAAATTTAGAAAAATTATAATAAAAAAATCTTCATAATTTTCTACTATTTATTCACATTTTATATTTTATATTTTATATTTTATTTTTAAAATTTTTTTATATGAATAGTGAATAAAAAATTTGAATGCAAATTTTCTTCTTTTTTGTTTTATTTTTTTTTACACAAGTACATTGAATGCAAATGGAGAAAAGAATCAAAAGATACAAGAACAACTTATACATTCAAGAAAATATTTAAGGTACTTGCATGGGGTGTCAAGTGGAAACTCCTAGACATGGTTAAGATCAAATAATTCTAATATTAAATATCCCAGGTCGATCTCTTGCCACTTTTCTTCACCTTTTAATTGCTTATTACTGATCCACCTTGAACAAGTGGCAACAGCTAGCTATTTTTTTTACAACAGATTGCCCCAAATAACATCGTCTGAAATAATGATTTCAAGGGCGCCGGTGATCGATCTCTGGATATCAAGTTGAATGTGCAACAACTCACGACTTAAATCACCAGTCCTTAATTCTTTTAGTCTCAAAGTCAATTTAGAGGTTTTTTTCTTTCCCTTCCTTTTTGTTTTTTCAAACGTTAACTGCTACTGTTTCTTATTCATTTATACAGCATGCAGCATGTCACCGACTCACCATTGTCAAGTAATACTTTTGAACAATGATTATAAAAATTACATGACCTACTGCATTAGACCATTATATATTAGCTAGAAAGCTTCTATTTATTAGACGTTTCCCCTAAGAGTACTCACCCAAATTTCTGTTAAAGAAGATTATCTGCAGTTCATGTGGACATTTAACTTTTGACCATGGACGTAGAAATATATATATACAGTACTTTACTTCATATTTTTATGCATATCTCACTCTGAAGTCTGAAGAGTATTAATATTATAAGCTAATAAAACTCCTTGCTGATCATTTCCTCCTAATTTGTTAATTAACTAAGCCAAAATTCTTCTTTAGGTACCGACAATTAACGTCTAAACAATATATATATATGTATATATATCCTTCATCTTGCCAAAACGTGTAATACTCGCCAAAGAGAACGATGCAAAAACTGAAGCCATGCATGCATGCAGTTTCTGATCCTACAAAAAAGATAATTAATTTAATCAGACCATCTTTGTCCAAAACAGGTACGTACTTGGGTATAACACCCATGCAACTAATTAATAAACCTAATTGATAGCCCAATAAAGGCCCATTGTGCAAGCAAGGCCCATTACAAGATAGAATAGCCCGACGTCTTCTTCAATATGTATATAATATATATATATATATAAATATAAAATAAAAAATCATTTCATCTTTTTAGTTGGAACTTTAGGCGGTTCCCTAAAAACGATAGAGAAAAAGATTATTCCTAAAATTGAGACTAAGGGCTAGTTTGAGACTATTCTTTACTTTATTATTATTTTTTACCTACTTTTTTTACTATTCATTACTTTTCACCTACTTTTTATTACTATTCAATATTCTATTATTACTTTTTCACTACTATTCACAAACATTTTCAGATACTTTCACTACCCAAACCAAGCCTAAGAGGAATGTATAAACCAATGCTTCCATAGATTCGATTGTGCTTTACAATTATAGCTAGCTTCCATACTTGTTTATTATATAAATTTAAATATATATATATGTATATATTAGACTTTTGTTCATCCATGTAGGTCGAGTAATAACGGTCAAATTACAAATAAATTAATGAGAATCATATTGATAGGCTAGGGACCTGTGCATTGAACGACCGTCGGCCTATTGTAACAAGTTGATTTCTACTTAAGCACATCCGTTGACATGACAATACTTGATTTGTAAGAATTAGATTTAAATTTTAAATTTATCTTACAAATCAAGTCTTGCCATATATATAACGCCATGGAGGGTGTGCACACCCGCTTACATGCAAAAACAATTTTTCATTGTGAATTGAGCAGAAAAGCGGATCGACAAACTAGTTCTATATATACGAATTCTTTTGAGGAAATGGCCTATACCTTCATAATTGATATATGGAATATATATGATAGCAAGATCATCAGTTTTTTAATAGAAAAGAAAGGTTTTTTCATGCTTTTCTATTGAATGGTATGACATATGACATGCATGATATATATATTAGCTAATCCAATCCTAATACAAGCAACTGAAGATCTAGAAACTAAGTACTTTCTAAACCGAAAGTAACTCATAATTATATGAATCCTATATATTAATTGTCCTCAACTTGTGTTGTTTGCAACTAGAAGTTAGGTGCAGGCCGCATGAGGTCCTTATGTTGTGAAACTACTGCAAGCTGGTCCAGTACCTACGTATTATTTTGTTTTGTAAGGCTGACACATCAATCACGTGTTTTTTATCTCAAACATCTTCAAAATCAAGTATTGAAATCTGGATTTCCTAGATCAGTACTTCTAATTAGGAGTACTTAGAATGACAGATCATGAGAGATAGACAGTTTCTATCTCTCACTCATTCTAAACCCTAGATCAGTTCAAATAGAGGATCAAGGTCACGGCCTCAAGTAAGAGACAAATCGACTTATCATGAAGTGGGCATGACTGCATAATTCCTTGTTATTATAACCTGCAGTAGTATAAATACTTAATTCAGACATTACTATTAAATGAGAAAGAAATGTTGTAGAGTCTTGATCACTAATATTGTATCTATTTCATCTCCTACTTGAGGCTTTCAAGTTTGGGTATTACGTAAGAACTTGAAAGAAAATTTTTTACTCAAGTTATATGAACTCTAAAAGGCGGTCTGAATTCCAAGTCAGCTTGTTGATAATGCAGGTTACCTTGTCTGATGGGATGCTTTGGTTAGAGAATGATAAAGTAATCACTTGTATATTTTTTAGTTTTGCGTCTCTTTTCAAGGAGCTGTTTATATGCAATAACTGCTTACAGCTTCAAAAATTTACTCCAGCGTACGAAGCCGTAAGATAGATATAGGAAGGAGGTGAATTAATCAGTACTAAATGTTGTAGGATCAAAGACTTTTTAGAGCTTACGTACAGGCTGTCCGTGTAATAATATCTTCGGTCGTTGTGTGCAATTAAAGAACAATAAAAACCCACAAATTAATTTCAACGAGCCAATGACCCGTGCAATGCGGGAATTGTTGTTTATGAGGAAGAGAGATTTAGAGAGAGATTGGACTTTTTAGTGGAGAATTCGAAACGGTTTATAGAGTGGTTTAGTTGACGAAACAATATAAAAGTGAAAATAATGCCTTTAGATAGAGGTTTGAATCGGTTTATATTTTTATACGTAAGAAACGAAATGAAACTTAAAAGTTACAACAATTCATGATGAAACATTGCTTTTAAAATGAGTACCTCTCTATAAATATAACAATTCAAGTTTAATAGGTAGAATGCCTACTTTTATGGTTAGAATGTCACATTGGAGTCATATGATTTTGCTTAAAATACAAAATAATATAAATGTTGAATTAGCGTTTTTGGGTAGAGTCTTGAATCAGTTTATATCTTTATACGTAAGAAAAGAAAAGAAATTTAAAAGTTACAATGGTTCATAATGAAATATTGCTTTTAAAAGGTTTACTGCTTCATAAATATAATACTTCAAATTTAATAGGTAGAATGCCTACTTTTAGAAAAATTCTTATTGTAGTCCCCGAATGGGGACTGCGTTGTAAGCTTAATGAAACGTTTCATTAGAGGGAAATTAAAATTTGCAACCCACAATGA
>QEOT01122873.1:0-23937 GCA_003123785.1 Pterocarya stenoptera
TTTTATAATTTTCAGTATACTAATAACTTATAAACAGATAAATAATTTTCACATTCAGACACACAAGTAAACAAAACAAAAAGAGAGGGACAGCATTCTTGAACAGTTACATATGCAAGGTGTCTGATAGTATTTATCATACCCGGAAACAAGGAAAAGATGATATAAGATATTAATGCATGGAATCACCTTATTCCCTTAAAGGAAAAAGAAGGAAATGTACAACTAAAGCGCAGGGACAGATAACAAAAAAGAACTCGCCGGTAAACATTGCAAATTGAAAGTTGTAGAGAATCTGAAAAAGCCAGAAAAGAAGATGGCTTACAACATCATAACACAACCAACCCTACCATAGCCTTGAAACATAGACAAAAACAATTAAATCTTTTGCTCATACATAACACAACCGACCCTGAAATAGAGACAAAAACAATTAAAGGAGTTCGTACCTTCCACAGTCTCTCTTCCAAGGCATGTTCAAATTACTTGTCTTTATTTAAAGTCTCAAATCAGTGAGCATGCCTACAAACAGTAGCCAAAGCTCAGCATGTATCAATCAAAAAGAAAGAAACTAGCAGACAAAAAAAATCTTAATCAATCAGTTCTTGTAACCCGAAAAAATAAATCAAAACTAAAAGTAGCTAACTGTACTCAAACTAAAACCAACATGCAGACCATGAGTTATGAACTAGAAAAGCTTAAATGTGCATCATGTAGAAGATAAAGTCATATATGAACAATGTGAGCAAGAAAAGTAAAACTAGAAAAGCTTACGGGTGCATTTTACCACATTGATTGAGTGTACATATGTGGGGATCTCTAGGCCTGCAAATTAGAGACAATCAACGACTAGCAAAAATATGAAGGCAAGTTAATCATTTTGAAGCAATATAAAAAAAAATGCTTGAATGTATAGTTGTATATTATGACATAATAACAATTAGGGGTTAGATTTTACACAAATATTATCTTCATATCTATTTTTCTTTGTCCAGATTTTTCTTTCCCCTCAAAGCACATCGTGCCATCTACAACATGAGATGAAACGGCAATAAAATCAATAAGCAGGGTAAAATGTACAACAAAAGAAGTTTTTAAACATGATAACCAATTATTGAGACCTGAACTTCACCGCCATATAATAGAAATTTTCCAACTACGAAAAACATTGGTGAAGCTGAAACTCACATGAGATCTTCAGCATCGCGAGCACGGCTCTGTCACGGTACTGATCAGTGATCTCTTGCTGCCATGGCCGGCAACATCTCAATCCTCGAACCTATCTTGTTCGTCTTCTCAGTCTTCCTTCTCTTTCATTTCTCAATTGCTACAAGCTCTACTCCTCCTTACATCGCTGTTGAGAATACGTCACTCAACTGCGGCACTTTTGACAACTCAACTGCTAACGACGGGCGCCTGTGGATTGGAGAAGGACAGAATTCAAAATTCGCTCGCATAGAATTAGAAGATGACCACAAATCTTTTAACTCGACAGCTCAAGCCCTTGACTCCTCCGTCGATTCCGTCCCCTACATGACTGCCCGTGTCTCTTATTCCCAATTCACGTACGTGTTTCCTGTCACCTCCGGTCCGAAATTTATTCGTTTGTACTTTTACCCGGTTTCTTACTCTGGTCTTGATGCACGATCTATGGCCTTTTTTACCGTCAAAGCAGGTAAGTTCACCTTACTTACAAACTTCAGTGCTTATAACATTCTTGCTAACAACTTGGAGGACATTAAGACTCTTTCTAAAGAATTCTGCATCAACGTCGTTGAAGAGGATGATCAGAAGTTGAATTTAACATTCATCCCTGCATCTCCAACTCCAAGTACTGCTTCTAGTAGATTCTACGCTTTTATTAATGGAATTGAGATTGTCTCCATGCCCAATTACCTCTACTATAGCTCAGAAGACTCAGCAGGAATCCCTTACGTCGAACAAAGTTCTCCGCTCTACATAATAAAAAGAATGGCACTCGAGATGGTTGTTCGGTTAAATATGGGAGGGAACTCGATATCACGGACGGAAGACACAGGCATGTTCAGAGAATGGAGTAAGGACACAAAGTATAGGTTGAGTGGAGGCGTTAACCCACGTGATCCGTCTTTGAAACTTTTATACTCAAAAATAGAAAATTACACTGCACCAGATAATGTCTATCGATCTGCAATTTCAATGGGTACAAACAGTGCCAATAACTTGCTCTCAAATTTGACTTGGAGTATAAACGTTGATGTAGGATTCAAGTATCTGGTGAGACTTCATTTCTGCGAAATAGAGCCTACTATAACGAAAGCCGGCGACAGGCCTTTCATTATTTATATAGACAACATGACAGCCGAGAAGAACGCAGATGTTATTATGTGGAGCGATGCACAGAATACGCCTGTGTTCCGCGACTATATAGTAATGATCGGAAAGAATGGAGTTGAGGGCAATCGTGATTTCTCTATTGCTCTACATCCTAGAGAAGCAACTAATGCAATCAAAGATGCTATTTTAAATGGGATGGAAGTGTTCAAATTGAGTGAGCAAGATAACCTTGCTGGACCGAATCCTATCACGATTACTCCAGCTCAAAAACCTGCTTCGACAACCAATGAGTCTAAGATTAGGAAAACAATAATCATTGCCATGGGAAGTGGTGTGGGCTTCTTGGTCGTGCTCACTCTAGCGTGCTGCGTGGCTCTCTGGAAACTGAGAAAGACCAAACGCTATGGTTCTTATTATCCACTATCAAAGTGTTGGTGCTGGCCCGACCCGGGTATAGGAAATTCCAAACGGTCAAAAGCCTCGTCGCTGCCGGAAGAACTATGCCGCCACTTCTCACTAGAAGAAATCAAAACAGCAACCCACAACTTCCACGTAGAGTTAATTATTGGCGAGGGAGGTTTTGGCAATGTATATAAGGGTCTCGTTGACGAGGGTACCGAGACTGTGGCAATCAAGCGCTTGAACCCGGAGTCAAAGCAAGGTCGTCGCGAGTTCTTGACAGAGATCGAGATGCTCTCTCAGCTTCGCCATGTCCATCTCGTCTCTCTCATCGGATACTGCAACGATGAGGGCGAGATGATCCTTGTCTACGACTTCATGACCAACGGCACGCTCCGCCACCACCTCTATGACACCGACAACGCCCCCCTCGATTGGAAACAGAGGCTAGAGATTTGTATTGGAGCGGCGTGTGGTCTGAACTACCTGCATACGGGCATGAAGAAGCCAATCATCCATCGTGATGTGAAGACGACCAATATTCTGCTGGACTCGAAATGGGTGGCCAAGGTTTCAGATTTTGGGTTGTCCAAAGAGGGTCTAGATAACACCGCGGTCAATACTGTGGTAAAGGGTACGTGGGGGTATTTGGACCCGGAATACGCAAGACGTCAACAACTGACTGACAAATCCGATGTGTACTCCTTCGGCGTGGTGCTCTTGGAAGTTTTATGTGCCCGAAAAGCACTAGATCGCAAACTGCAAGAGGAGCAATGGAATCTGGCCAACTGGGCCCGAAAATGCATTGAGAATGGGAGCATGGCCGAAATCATAGATCCCTATCTAAAGGGGAGGATAGCTCCGGCGTGTTTCAAGGTATACTTGGAGGTGGCGGAGAGTTGTGTGCGTGATCAGGGGATCCAACGGCCTACCATGAACGACGTGATGGAAAAGCTCGTCTTCGCGTTGCAACGGCAGAAGGAAGCAGATGACGCCACGGAGAAAATCAATCCCGACGGCGAGCATACCTATACGGAGGTGTTATCATTCCATGATGCCGGTACCACCGGAGCCGCTCGGTGCAACAACGTTCTTAGTGGAGACGTGCTGGAATCCGATAGTGGGACGGGGTTAACTTGGACTCATGATACTGGGTTAACCTACCCGAGTCTAGATTCTGATAGTGTTACGTGCGAGGATGTGTTCACAGACACTATGAACTCTAAAGCGTAAAAAGTGTCCCCTTCCATGCTTTATCCCAACGTGTGATGATTGATTATGCCGATCAGTTATAGTAATTATTAATCAAAAAGGGAGCAAAGTAATATATATATGTATATATGAGTGTGCATGTAAGAGTACTACTGTGTGATTCAGATCCTTTGCCCCCACCTTGAGTTAGTTTCTCGGGTAATGTAAGGATTTTTAATTCTGTACATATTAATTAATAGTTAGTGTGGATTGTGAGTACTTTAGAAATTTGTGTAGTCTTATTATTAGTGTTGACTTGATCATATGTTTCATTTTGTTAACAAAGCTGAAAAAAAACTATTTTATGGAAAATTCTAAACTAATTAAGTGGATGATCACATATTGTAGCTATTCATTAAGGATTACCACGTGCTGGGATGTGTAAATAATCTTGATCTAATACTTTCATTTATATAATAATAATAATAATAATAATAATAGATAACTTCCCTTTGTACGGCTATATTTACGGAGAAATTATACAAAATAATTATATAAATTAACGTAATTTTATCGAATTTGTTAGATCTATTTTATAATAAATATAATTTTATAATTTATAAAAATATTTTTATAAAATCTAGTATGAACTAGAATATTTTTCTTAAAATAAATATAACTTGGAAGACCCATGCAGATCATCGCTGGGAGAGCGCGCAGTGGATGTGATATCGTGCAATGTTTGAGAGATGGTTGCTTTTTTAAGAAGTTCAAGAGACCGGACCCCTTGTGCCTTGATTCCACTCACACTTTAATTGGAGAATGTCAAGCGCATGAGTGACTAGATTGTAGCATTACACATGACCTCAGGTGAATGAATACCCATATTATTAATTTGGGAGTAAGGGTTTTTCAAAATATATTTGTAGTAACTCTCAAAAAAATTAAAGGTGAAAGATGTTTGATTAGAAAAGTGTGTATGGAACACGTGATTAACAAAGCAACAATCAAAGCAACGATGGCCAAAGTGTGGCAGCTGAGTAAGCCAGTAATCTTTAAAGAGGTGGGGCAGAATGTTTTTATGATCATATTCGAGACTCATGCTGATAAACAGACAGTGGAAGGGAGTCGGCCTTGGTTTTTTTACAACAATTTCTTTGTGACCAAGCCTTATGATGGATTTATACAACCTCACAAGATGGATTTTAACCATGCATCTTTGTGGGTGCAGTTGCATAATCTGCCCTTGGCATGTATGAACCAGAAGATTGGTGAACGGATTGGAAACTCTATAGGAGTGGTGGAAGAGGTGGATGTTGATGATGAATGAGTAGGATGGGGCAAGAGTTTACGAGTTAAAATAAAAATGGATATCACTAAACCCATTGATAGAGGACGAATGGTCAAGGTAAATGGAAGTAGTGTTTAGGTGCCAGTGCGTTATGAGAAGTTACACAGAGTTTGTTTTGATTGTGGTCGAATCATGCATGAAGGGTAATCCAATAAAACATAAGATTGGAGTGGAGCAGTTTGGACCTTGGCTTCAAGCAGATGCAAATGGAAGACGTCAGAGCAATCAAACTCAGCACTGAGAACATAAAGGATGGGACCAAGGAAGAAAAGATGCACAAAGAAGACATGAGAATTCTAATGGTCGGACGGCATACGATGAGAACAAGGAAGATGTTTCTGATGGGGAATCAGCATCCAAGTCTCATTATGGAAAGAGAATGGAAGAAGGCGCAAAGGAAGCTGATGATGGGGTGGAAAATATGGGATTAGCAAAGAAAAGGAATGCATTCTTCTACTAGAACAGCATCCAACTAGAACAGGATAGCCTGAGCTATAGGTATGCATTCTTCTACTATTACTAGTGGACTTCTAAGAAAAGAAATGTTATTGAGGACAATGTGATGGAATCACAGCCAAGAGAGATGAAGAAGTTAAAACAAATTGTTAAGGAAAAGCAATTTATGGATAACCAACAAGAAAATGACATTGAAGGGTAAGATCTTACTAAATGTATATCGGTGGAGGCTGGACACCAGCCCCATCGGGAGCCATGAAAATATTAAGTTGGAATTCCCATGAGCTTGGGAATCAACAGGGAATTCGAGCACTTCATGACCTAGTGAGGAGTGAAGTTCCCCATATACTATTTTTCATTGAAACAAAATTATCAGTTAAGTAAATGGAGATTGTTAAGAGAAAGTTGGGTTTTGAGGGGTGTTTGGCCTTAGATTGTGTTGGTAGTAGTGGAGGTCTGGCCTTACTGTGGAAAGAGAAGTCCAACATTCAAATTCTCAATTTCTCTAGATATCATATCCATGCCAGTGTGAAAAGGGATACAAAAGAGTGGTTTTTAACTAGGCTATATGGGCGCCCATAGGTGGTAAGAAGACATGGATCATGGTCACTTATGAGAAGATTAGAAGTGCATAACTCTACAACATGGCTCCTTTTTGGTAATTTTAATGAGGTGTTGAGTAGCCTGGAGAAGAGGGGTGGAAGAGGAAGACCTAAGAGGCAAATGATAGAATTTATAAATGTATTAGATGACTATGCATTATTTGACCTTGGTTATTCAGGTTTTAAGTATACATGGTGTAATGAGAGAGAAACACAACACAAAATTAGTGAAATAATTGAGAGATTTTTTGCAAATGTGGGTTGATCTAATATGTTCCCAACATCAATAGTTAAGTATGGAGTAGATGCCCCCATTCTGATCATATACCCATAATGTTGCAACTAAATGAAGATGGGTTTTCAAGAGAAGGGGGGGAAGATGCCATTTATATTTGAGGCAATGTGGATTGAGAATGCTGAATGTGAGAAAGTGACTTCTGACTCTTGGAAGTTTGATTCAGGAGTAGATGATATGCAAGGGATTATGGGAAACATCACTAGATATGCAATGAGAAGTTGGAGGTGTGGAATAAAAATACATTTGGGAAAGTTCACTTGAATATCAAGAAGGCAAGATTTAAACTACAACAGCTACATAACAAAGAACCTCAAGTCCAGAATGTGGAAATGTAGAAGGAGGCTCGAGTGGAATTGCAGCAATGGTTGGAGGAGGAAGAAATCCTGTGGAGACAAAGATCTAAAGCTTTATGTCTTAAGGAAGGGGATCTCAATACCAATGATTTTCATAGGAAAGCATCCCAAAGGAAGAAGAATAATTTTATTATGGGAGCGAAAGATAGGGATGGAGTTTGGCAAGTAAATGAGGCCAGGGATCAGATTATCTCGGATTTCTTCCATGATTTGTTCACTGCCCCTTATCAAAGAGGAAACTTGGACTTTCTAGATGGATTAGAAGGTAGATTGTCAGATGCAATGAACCAGGACTTGTCTCAGAGTTTTACCGAAGAAGAAGTTGGAGTAGCTCTTCAACAAATGAACCCAACCAAGACTCCAGGTCCTGATGGGAACGCTCTTATTTTCTATTAAAAATATTGGCATATCGTTGGAAGGTCAGTGATAGCTGCAATTCTTAAAGTCCTCAATACTGGTTAGTTTCCTCAAGTCATTAATCATACTTTTACACTTTGATTCTAAAGAAAAGAACCCTGATTATGTTGCTGATTATAGACCCATTAGCATCTGTAATGTGATCTATAAGCTGATTTCTAAGGTTCTTGCTAATAGGTTTAAGGGTATACTTCCTTATATTATCTCTACATCTCAAAGTGTTTTTGTTCCTGACCATCTTATTACTGACAATGTACTTGTGGCTTATGAACTTATCCATTTTCTAAGGAAGAAAATGGTTGGTGAAGAGGGTTTTATGTCCATTAAACTTGATATGAGAAAAACTTATGATAGAGTTAATTGGTCTTTTATTGAATCCACCATGCTTAAAATGGGTTTTAATAGAAAATGGGTTGAGTTGATTATGGTTTGTGTGAGCACTATTTATTTTTATGTTCTCATCAATGTTGAGCTAAAGGTCCCATAGTTCGCTCTAGAGGTCTTAGGCAGTGAGACCCTTTATTTCCTTATCTATTCTTATTATGCATTAAAGGGCTTATATGTCTACTACAAAAAGCTGCTACTGAGAACTAGATTAAATGCATTCTGATTTGCAAAGGAGCACCTCGAATCAACCATATGCTCTTTGCAGATGATTGTGTTTTATTTTGCAAGGCTGATATGCAGGAGAATTTGAAGATTCAACATCTACTAGAAGTGTATGAGCAGGCATTTGGTCAACAGGTCAATAGAGCAAAAAAAAAAAAAAACAATGGTTTTCAACGGAAATGTTTAAAATACTCAGCAAGAAGGCCTTCTGTCATTGTGGGGAGTTCAGAATTTCAATCAGTATGGCAAATATCTGGGGCTGCCTCCAGTAGTTGGGAGTGTAAAACATCAAGTTTTATTTGAGATAAAATATAGAGTATGGCAAAACTAAAATGTTGGAAAGAGAAGTTATCACAATGGAGAAAAAGAGATTTTGATCAAGGTAGTAGCTATGTCTATACCAACTTATTCGATGATCTGCTTTAAACTACCAGATGGACTTTATAAGGAGTTAGAGAGAATGATGTCTAAGTTTTGGTGGGGATAGAAGAATGAGGTGGGCAAAATTCATTGGGTTAGTTGGAAGAAGATGTGTGAACCTACGAAAGATGGAGGAATTAAAGACCTTAAAGTGTTTAATATGGCACTTCTTGCAAAACAAGGTTGGAGGATTATGTGTGACGAGTCCACCCTTTTGCATAAGATTTATAAAGCACGATATTTCCCCAACACATATTTTCTGGAAGCAAAGTTATTTCCCATTGTATGCATGGAGGGGTATTTGGGAAGCAAAGAGCATTTTGAAATTGAAATGGATCTAATATAAAACTATGGACAGATTACTGGGTTCCTAACCATAGACAGTTGAAACAAAGTGTTAATGAGGTTGTGTTGGATGTTAATCAAAATGTAGAATACCTCATTGATAATAATACACATTGGTGGGATGTAGAGAAAGTGAACCAAGTTCTTCCAACTCAAGTTGCAACAGAGGTGTGCAAAATTGTATTAAGCCCAATGGAAAGTATAGATAAGTTAATTTGGGAGCCTGAGCAAAATGGTGTGAAAAGTACTTACAAGCTAGTTCGATTAATGGAAAAAGAAGCTAGAACATGTGAATCTTCTAATGCAGAAGAACAGAAGTAGATTTGGAGAGGTTTGTGGAAGTTACAACTACCTAACAAGGTTAAAGTCTTTACTTAGAGGGCTTGTAAGAATTGTCTAAAACCAAGCAAATTTGAAGAGAAGGCAGATATTGATGGAAGAAACTTGTATATTTTGTGGGGATGGTGCACAAGATGTGTTGCATGCTTTATATCAATGTCCTAGATTGAGACAATGTTGGGATAATCAAGAGTGATGTGTGCAACCTGAGGCAAGTTGTGTTGATTTTGTTGATGTGGCTAGACAAGTCCAAGCTAGAGGTATAAAGAGGAATTGGAGAAATTCTTTCACATTGCGTGGGGGTTTTGGTATAGATGAATTCAGAGAATGTATGACAATAATGAGATTCAACCTACTGTAGCAGTACACAATGCATTATCTTTAGGGTTTGATCATAAAGAGGTTAAGTGTGTGGAAAAGAAAAGCAAAGGAACTTGGACTCCTCCTCAAAAAGGATCTCTGAAGCTAAATGTTGATGGTGCTGTCTTCCATGATCAACAAAGAGTAGCGGTGGGTGTAATCTTTAGGGATGAGAAGGGAGAAGTTTTGTTTATAGCAAGTAAAAAGGAGTTAATTGTAGTGAATGATCCAATAGAAATTGAGCTGTTGGCTATTCTAATAGGCCTAGAACTATGTCTACATAGAGGTATTCCTAATCAAGTGATAGAAAGTGATTTTTGAATTATGGTACATACAATTAAGAACACTGCATCAATTCTTGAAAATGTGTTTAAGGAGATTAAGGAGTTATGAAGAACTTCCACCAATGCAGCTACAACATGTTGGACATATGGGAATTGAAGGGGCACACTATCTGGCTAAGCATGCTTGGAATATTGATGATTTAAGTGTGTGGGAGGAATCATATCCTGAGTTTATAAGTTCTGTTATTTGGATTGATAAACACTAGTTGTAATGTTTATTCTGGTTAATAGAAAGCTTTTTATAAAAAAAAAAATAACAATATGTGCTAACGTGCCATCTATTGATATATTGAAGATTATGAAATTTAAAATTTAAAATTTGAATTAAAAAATTTGATAAAATAAATCTGATATGTAAAATTATAAGTGAATGTAATAGTACTGCTCATTAAATTATATGGCATGAATAATGCTAGTGACAGACTGTAATTTCTTAAGCCCTTTTAAAAGTAAGCCAGATAACTCTCACAAAACCAATATTTCAAAGTTTGCCCCGTATATATACACACAACTGCTGTTAACCCGTAGGGATTGGCTCGATTGGTGAGGATTTAAGATGCATGGTTTGAATCTTATTAGACACAAATAAATTTTAAAAATTATGAAATTAGAGAAATTTTCTTAAATTATTTGAGATATATGCTTACGACACTCTCAATTCTCAATCACCGTGCCAAGGAAAAAAAAAGCTGGTTTGTCGGACATATGTTGCTTCTTAGATTTCCTTTACCAAGCTTATAATATTGTTATTATTATTAATCGTTATTTTATAAATTTATCAAATAAATTTTCTCCGGGTTAACATTTTAAAAAAATTAATATTTACAATAAAAAATATATAAATATCACACATTCCTTTTAAAAATAGTGAATAAATTTTAAGATCTATATAAAAATTAATTTTTTAATAATAAATTCTAAATTTTAAAAAAAAATTATACAATATTTACATAACTCATAACTATATATATAGTATTACTTCTTCTTCTTCTTCTTCTTCGGTGTTTTTTTTTTATTTTTTTGGGCCTTTTCCTAACATGAACTCAGCAATTTTCTAGCGGTGACGTAGACGGAACCCATGACATCTAAACATACCACGAGGCAACAACCCTTTGGAAAATGAAGGAATCGTGGTCACTGGGACCATTTGCCAGACACTTATGGCGGGTATGCTTATCTTCTTTCTCAGATCCAATAATGTGCACTGAAGTTTGACCCACTTAGCTATAACTTTAATAAAGTTAACATAAATAATGGAAGACCCAGATGGTCAAGCAAAGCAAGGGGTAGATCACGTGCGTCAAATTTCTTATACATGCAATCTTGCTAAATAATCATATTTACAGTTCTCTTTATATATATATATATAAATAATAAGCTTGACAAGTAATCATCTCATAAATAATATCATTATAAAGAGTTTTAATTGTTTTATGATTTCATTTAAACCAATCAAATGAAAGTTAATGTTCATATTCTTTAAACTTAATGAGTCTCACTACTAATTATTAATTAATTTGTTCATACTGTTTAGTGGGATATATCTATATTTAGTGAGATTATATAACTTCCAACATGATATGAATTTTGCTTTATCCAATATTCTTTACTCGTTTATCTACAAAGGGACCCTCCGTGAATATTGTCCGACACATTAGTAAGGGATAAAGAGAAAAAGAAAAGGATAGAAAGGGACAGATATTGATTTAAATTCGGCTCATTGATTTTTTTTTTTCAGTTCCTTTTAAATTTAAATTGTAAATTTGAAATTTTATAATTTCCAGCTTACTAATAACTTATATGCAGATAAATAAAATTTTTAAAATTTTTCTTAAATACTGTTATTTTTTCAAAAAGTAAGATGTTTGAAAAAATAACTAAATAATGGAAGACCTAATAATTGAATGGTCAAGCAAAGCATGCCTCATGACCCGATCGAGGCGTGGATCCCGTGAGACTTTGCAGGTCTTATCTCTTTCTTTTTTTTGTTTTTTAAATCGCACTTACCTCTGATTGGTACGTGCTGCACCGATATTTTTTTTTTTTTTTTCAATGTTGCACCGACACTTTATTGATGTCGGTGCAACATGAAATGACAATAATATAGAAATAAAAAAGAATAATAAATAATATTTTTCTTTCGCCGATATGACAATTATTTCTGGTGTTTTGTGCTTACGAAGTCGGTCTATAATATTGTTACGCCCAAGATTATAAGATGTCATGAGTCTCTAGTTGTCCAAACTTTATTTTCTGCGCACTTAACCCAACAAATTAACGATATCAATTTGGACCGCATGTTAATTATCTAAACCCTCTTGTTCTTTTAGTAATGCTGAAATCATTTTTATTACATATTTTAATAAACCTGTCGTTTAGTTTAGGGGTGTAATTAGTTTGGTTGGATTGGTTTTATCATGGTATTTCAGTTCGATTTTTTTTTTAAAGATTTTGACAAAAAATTGTATAAAATGATAATTAAATAAATTTTCTAACTAAATATATACTTAACTAATTAAATATAATAAATTAATAATGTTATAACATGTGTATTATAATCAATAATTCATAGTTAATACCCTATTTTAAAGTTCTTAACCTTCAATATTTTATATAACCTAAGTATAAATAACTAGTTTAGAAGGAAATTAAATAATTATTTATAATTATTTATAAGAAAGTTACATAATTGTTTCTAATTTATATAATTATTTAAAAAATTATAAAATATCATATAAAATATTAATAGAAAATTTATAGAGTAAATTACTAAATTTGGTCGATCCGATCTGATTAGGAGTGAAAAAATACACTCGAGACGTCCGAATTGAAAAATGAAAATCTGAAAATTAATACGAGCAATTTCAGAGTATGATATGGATCCGTTTGGATGTAAAAAATATTTTATCTAATCTCATATTATCTCATTATTATAATTTTTTATTTTCATATAAAATATAATAAACAATTCAAAATTTTCAAATCTTAAAATAATAAAAATATTAAAAAATAATATTTTAACAATATTTTATTTATTTTTTAATTTTTATTTCAACTTATCTCCTTCTGAAGTCACTATTTATATAGCAAAGAAAAAAAGAAAAAAAAGGATAGAAAGGGAACATATATTGATCCTCCTGTAAAGCTAAATTTGGAAGATAAATCACTTTCACCACACTCCCCATAGTGCCACAACATTGAAATATTATTGTCCTCACTGGGCTGGCCAGCCCTTAAAGTATAAAGTGGATCATGCACGTTCCCTCCTAAAGGAAGCTGGTGACCTGTCGTACTTTAATTATAAAAAGTAAAGTTCTTCAAATAACATAAATAATGGAAGACCTAATAATATTCAGCGAAAAATAAAAAGAAGAAAGGCCCAATAGTTGAATGGTCAAGCAAAGCGTACCTCACGACGCGATCGAGGGGTGGATCACGAGAGACTTTGAAGCTCTTACCTCTTATATAATTATATTATAATGAGAATTACATGCGATCTAATATTTTCCATTTTCAATGCTTAATTAATATTTTCCTTTTAGACG
This sequence comes from Pterocarya stenoptera, assembly GCA_003123785.1. Lineage (NCBI taxonomy): Eukaryota > Viridiplantae > Streptophyta > Magnoliopsida > Fagales > Juglandaceae > Pterocarya > Pterocarya stenoptera. The sequence continues at coordinate 13,346 of QEOT01122873.1, forward strand.
ACGGTATATATATATATATATATATAATCCGAACGCGTATAATGACATTTTTTCAATTATGAGCTTGACAAATTATAATATCCACCTTATTAAGAAGGTCAATAATATTCCAATATTCATAGATAAACGTATACTTTATGCGTATAGAACACCTAGAGGCTTATTAAGCCATATTACACACACACACACACACACACACATATATATATACATATAATGCGAACATGTCTTATACAATTATGATAAATAATCACATTTTTTACTCTTTTTTTTATATATAAGCTTGACAAGTAGTCATATTGATCTATTGTTTAAAAAAATCAATTTTTTATGAATGATTTGTTCCATTAATCAAATTAATGAAAGTACGACGTTGGATTTTTAAATCCTTTAAACTAAGTAGTCGACCCATAGATTAATTTTATTCATCTTGTTTACTACTTGGATATTCTATATTAATTTATTGAGATTATATTCTCAACATGATGTAAAATTATGTGAATAATATGTTTGTATCCAATATTTTTATTCAGTCGTTTCTACCCCAAAGAGCCTTCATGCATGCGCCCACTTAATATTGTCAGCCACTTTAGCAAGGAATAAAGAGAAAAAGAAAAGAAAAAAAAAAAAAAAAAAAAAAAAAAAAAAAAAANCAAGTTGGCTTTTCTTATTGTTCATCCCAAAATTAGCTATATATAATTTAATGGAGTAAATTTTTAGCATGTAATAAAAATTTATACGATTATGTTAATTTGTAGCAAATACTGTATATATACTTGTTTTTTTACCGTAAATTGGTTATATATTGGAGAACAGTGAATGATATTTCACATTATTATATAGAGTTTATATAATTATTTCAAGTAACTCTAATTATAACATTAACTACTACTTTTTTACTCCAAATTAGGAGTCAGCATGAATGTGGCACGGCCGACACTTTATCTGCAGGCCAGAAGCTGCTCACGGTACGTACCACTCCTACGCTAATTAAAGGAGGATAGAGGAAAAAGGAAAAATAAATTATAAAGCAAAAACAAAAAGAAGAAAAACCTAATTAACCAATTGGCAAAGCATACTTTACGCGTAACACCTTGAACTTATTAAGCCATGTTATATATATATATATGCATATATATATAATGCGAACATGTCTTAATTATACAATCATGATAAATAATCAAGTTTTCTGTTCTTTTTTTTTTTTTTAATAAGCTTGACAAGTACTATTGATCTTATATCATTAAAAAAAATTCCAAATTTTTATGAACTATTTGTTCCAATCAAATGAAATTAGTTGAATTTTAAAATTCTTTAAACTCAGTCCCACTGATTAATTTTATTCATCTTGTTAATTTATTACTTTTTATCTATATTTATTGAGATTATATTCTCCACGTAAAATTATTATTATTCATCAATATTTTATAAATTTATCAAATAAATTTTCTCCCAGTTCATACTGTTTTAAAAAAATAATATTTATAATAAGAGAATGTATAAATAGCATGCATTCTTTTTTTAAAATAATAAATAAATATAAAATTTAATTTTTTAATAATAAATTCTACACCTTTAAAAAAAAGTATTGTATAACATTACCTAAGTACTCACAACTATACTAACATTATTTTTTTTCCTTTACCAAACACGAACTCTGACATCTAAACATACCACGAGGCAACATCCTTTTGAAAAATGAAGGAAATGTCATTATTCTATTTTTAATCCACACAAGTATCGAGTAGGTATTAAATAATCTAAAAAAATTATTATATTTTACTTATTAGTTAATTATTTTATAATACCGGTAATAAGTATTTTACAGAACGTGAATATGACAATTTTTGCTGGTGCGTTTGGACCGAATATTATCTGGGCACTTATCCCCAGATAATGTTTACGAAATTGATATCTGGGCACTTTTCGTGGGGATAAGTGCCCAAGGAACGAAAAAAAGAATCACCTCGTGATATAGGCTGTCCCTTCCCCAGTCATTGTTAATTCATTAGTAGGAATGGTCGTCGTACGTCGTACCAATTATAGGCTCGAAGAATTTTTTTTAAGAAAATGATCTATACATAACATTTTTTACAACACTTTACACAATTATGTTTTAAATGAAAGGTATTTTTGTAAAACATTTTATAAAAGTAACATCATTTTATAAAAATGTCTTCATTTTATAACATTGTTGTGAATTGTGTTGTAATGTGTTGTGTATGTATCACTTCTCTTTTTTTTATACAACCTCTTAAATATCATGTTTATTTTTAGGAAAATGATTTATCCACAACACAATTTATAATATATTATATAACAATGTGTTAAAATAAGGAATATTTTTGTAAAACATCTTATAAAAATAATAGCATTTTACAAAAATGCCCTCCTTTTATAATATTGTTGTGCAATGTGTTATGAATTGTGTTGTGTGTGTATCACTACTCTTATTTTTATCCTATTAAAATATGTCTTTCTCAATCATATATATTATAGACTACATCAATCTTAATCTGTTCCTAACGAAATGAGGACACAAAACACAGAGAATAAAGCGTAATTTGACAAATTTATCCCTTAATAAAGGGTAATATATATAAAATTATATATATATTTGTGTCGGTGATCGTTACCCTCTTGCTTTACTATATGTAAGTAGTACTATAGTCTATAATATGCCTGTCAGTAACACCTTTGCAAAGATAAGAAAGAAAAACTGAAATGGAGGTGTACTACTGTAAGACGAAGCTGCTGGCCGGAGGGTCGATTCTGTATTATCCTCTTGCATGCTTTGCGATGCTGATCCTAATCCTCCTTAATGCTTCTTGTTGTGGTGGTGGCACCGTCGGCATCCTCGTTAAGAGCAACGCCACTAATTTCCGGTGCGATGGCCGCCTCGAAGAATGCCTGATCATGGAGGACGACTTGGAGATGGAATTTCTGATGAACCCCTACATAAGCCGTATGCTTGCTGGTAACGAAAATACTGGTTCCAACGCCTCCAATGATCCCAATAAAGCATATACTTGTGGGCAAAAGAATGACCTTCCTCAAAATTCACAGTGCACTGGTCCATCTAGCGGAAAGAACAACCATAACGCATGTCCTCCGAAGGGTGTTTTCGACCGCCAAAAATGTTAGCCGTAACCTCACCCTCCGAATCCTGGCATTAAAATGTGTTTCCTTTCAGCTCCGCATGACTTGCTATTCTGTGTCCTATATGTCTGGTTTTGTGTGTCTTCTTATATATATATATATATATATATATACATATATATATATATACATATATATATTCCTGGCATGCCGTGCAGGCCGGAATATGAATTCTGAGCCGGGGTTATGTATATATAAATAGTTAAATATGTATGTATCCTTTATTGGAGAATAAATTCGAAATTTCCTCAAGGAACAGTACGAGAACCTTAATTAATTAATTACAGATCATGTGTATGGATAGGAAGGGATCAGTACTTGTAAGGGTTAAAACTCTGATCAACCTGCATTTCTAACACTGACGCCGGCCCTCCCTGAATTATTATTAGTTTGGTTTAAATTTATTTTTCTTTGTTGCAATTAAGATTACTACGTACACGGAGGATGATCGATCAATTAGCTCGATGCAGCTGGCCAGATGAAGAAAGCCACAATTAAATTAAGCAATTAGGTTATTACTGTCTGGATCATGATGATCGTCTAGTTTGTTATGATCTACTTTTATAATTTTATTTATTTATAAAACATAATTTAATTATAGATAGAAAGGCCAGAAAACCCAAATCAATGATACATGGAGTGATACGAATCTCATGTGGTCCATGTGGATATACATTAAAGCATGCCAACTACTCTAACGGAATTTTATGAAAAGGCCATAGAGACATGATATATTAATTGTGCATCGCCAAGGGGGAAAAAAAGACTACAATAAAAATAGGCTTTTGCGACTAATTTATTATAACTAAAAGACTATTTATAATCAAAATTAGTTACGAATAGCCTTTTGGTTGCATTAAATTAATCGCAAAAGTCCATTTTTATTGTAGTGAAAGGCATATTTTGTGCATTAAAAAATTAATCACAAGTGGAACAATTCGTGGTTACATTGAAACTACCAGAACAATTAAAGGAATCATTACAATAAATAGTGGTTTTTGGAACAGAATTTTTTGCTGCGATGACTATTTGGTAACAAATATTTACTTTTTGCCACCGAAATCACGTCGTCACAAAATTCTCACCGCAAATAATTATATTGGACCATTTTATTTGTCACGAGTTACAATCTGTGAAAATTAAAGATTTTTTCCCACAAAATTAAGCTCATTAGTAAAAGTTTACAGATAACAATTTTTTACGATAACATATGCATTCATTAGTGACGGACTTGGTTGGTGACAAAAATGTCAAAATATTTACTCTTTTATTCATTTAATCAATTACAATCGGTTGTTACAATATATACGACCAGAACAAATCTTCTATTTTTGGCTATACAGAACATGTTGCTATAATCACGTTCTCGTGTGATGGAAAGAATTTCTTTCCATCCCCCTTCCTATAATTCCTCCTATCTACCCATGTAATACAACTCATGCCAACACTCCCCCTCAAGTTGATGCATATGGATCCCTTATGCACAACTTGACTAGTGAGTTGTAGAACTCCTTGCCTGGACACGACTTTGGTAAGTATATCTGCTAGCTGGTCTTCAGATTTGACAAATAGGAATTGAATTGTCTTTGTCTCAAGGTTATGTTTGATGAAGTGCTGATCCACCTCCACATGTTTAGTTCTATCGTGCTGAACCGGATTATGAGAAATATCTATTGCAGCTTTATTATCACAGAAAAGACTCATTTCTGATGTGGGAGCAAAGCCAATCTCGGTTAGCAACCTTCTCAACCAAAGAAGTTCACACAAACCCTTTGCCATCCCTCGGAACTCTGCTTCTACACTAGAGAGTGCCACTACTTTTTGTTTCTTACTTCTCCATGTCACAAGGTTCCCACCAACAAATGTGAAATACCCTGAGGTTGACTTCCTATCTGAGATGTTCACGGCCCAATCCGCGTCTGTATAACCCTCGACTTCCAAGTGATTATTCTTAGAAAACATGAGCCCTTTCCCTGGAGACGACTTCAAGTATTTTAGTATCCGAGTTACAACCTCCATATGTTCCTCACTTGGACAATGCATAAACTAACTCACCACACTCACGGCATATGCAATATTTGGACGAGTATGTGATAAATAAATTAGTTTTCCAACTAACCGTTGATATCTCCCCTTATCAGCTGGTTTCTGGTCCGGATAATTTCCAAGCTTGTGATTCTGGACAATCGGGGTATTTACCGGTTTGCACTACAACAAACCAACCTCAGATAACAAATCTAGGATATATTTTCTTTGGGATAGAAAGATGCCATGGTTTGATCTAGCAACTTCAATGCCCATAAAATACTTGAGCCCACCTAGATTTTTCATTTCGAATTCACTAGCCAATTGCCCTTGGAGCCGTGATATTTCTTCTCTATCATCTCCTGTTATAATCATATCATCGACATAGACAATTAAAGCGGTTACCTTGCCTTGTTGTCTTTTGAGAAATAAAGTATGATCTGAGTTGCTTTGTCTGAAACCATATTTCTTCATTGCCAAGCTAAATCTCCCAAACCATACCCGCGGCAATTGCTTTAATCCATACAAAGCTCGCTGCAATTTGCACACCTCATTAGTTCTCGTGGTCACTGAGTAGCCTGGAGGAACGTCCATATACACCTCTTCTTCAAGATCACCATAAAGAAAGGCGTTCTTCACGTCAAACTGATGTAGTGGCCAATCTAAGTTCGCTGCAAGAGATAACAACACTCTAACAGTATTTAGTTTAGCTACTAGTGAGAAAGTTTCTTGACAGTCTACACCATATGTTTGTGTATATCCTTTTGCCACGAGTCTAGCCTTGTACCTCTCTATAGAACCATCAGCTTTGTGTTTGATAGAGAACACCCACTTGCACCCAACTGTTTGCTTTCCTCTCGGGAATGGTACTAGGCTCCATGTCTTATTTTTCATTAAGGCTTCCATTTCTTCTTTGATGGCTTGAGTCCACTTCGGGTCTTCCATGGCTTCCTCCACCCTCGTTGGGACATGCTGGGTAGAAACGTGATGTATAAAGGTCTTGAGGGGTTCAGTCAGCCCCTTTGTGGACACATAGTTGGCAATGGGATATAATGATCTTCTTCCTTCAATATCTGGTGAGTAGCGGCTTGGTGGTTTGCCACGATTGTGCCTGTGAGGTAATACATAACCAGCAGGAGATTCTATAACATTATCCTTCAAAGAGCTTACCTCAGGATCATTCTCAGGAGTTGGATCTTCAGGTACTATAGAGGGGGAAGAAATTGCAGCTTCATGATTGACTGGTTCGTGATTGACTTCTTGATGATTAACTGCTTGATGTTCAGGAGCTTGAGAAACACCTGCTGATTGCGTCGGCTCCTCATGCGCTTCAGACAAGCCCGGCCAATCTAGTTCCACCCATTTTGACTCTTCCTGGCCAGTCTCCCCTTGAAGAGGAGAAGTGAGTGGGAAGAAGGTTTTGGTTTCCATGAAGGTGACATCCATGGAGATATAGGTGCAATGAGTAGTGGGGTCATAACATCTATAGCCTTTTTGGTGAAATGCATACCCTAAAAATAAGCACTGACGAGCACATGGATCGAGCTTCGTCCGCTGGTTCTTATGGAGATGAACATAAGCAACGCACCCAAACACACGGGGTGGAAGCATCAAGACCGTGGGCAGGGGAGTATGTGTCGCAAGAGCTTGTAATGGTGTTTGGAACCCCAACACTTTAAAGGGCATTCGGTTAAGAAGGTGCACGGAAGTAGTAACAGCATCTGCCCAATACCAAGAAGGAGCATGGGCACCTATTAAGAGAGCTCAGACAGTCTTAAGAACGTGGCGATTTTTTCGCTCAACAATACCATTTTGCTGAGGGGTTTAGGGGCATGAAGTTTCATGAAGAATGCCATGATGTTTGAAATAATCTCGAAATTGGTGATTAACATATTCACCACCATTGTCTGATCGAAACACTTCAACCTTAGCAGAAAATTGGGTGTTTATCATAACATGGAATGACTTAAACACACTAAAAACTTCATCTTTATGTTTTAGCAAATAAAGCCAAGTCATGCGGGTACAATCATCAACAAACAACACAAACCATTTGAACCCAGACACAGTAGTAATTGGGGACGGACCCCACACATCGGAATGTATCAAGGCGAAAGGAGTATCTTTTTTATTCAAACACAAAGGATAAGGAACCCTGTGACTTTTTGCTAAAATACAGGTTTCACATTGAAAATCAAATTGCTTCAATTTAGAAAACAAATCCGGAAACAAGTGTTTCATGTAGGTGAAGGACGGGTGTCCTAAATGATGGTGCCAAAGCCAAATCTCCTTCTCTTCGACACCAATAGAATGCTGCATGTGATGAGCGTTGCCCACACTAAAGTCTTCCATATAATAAAGCCCCCCTCTCTTAGTACCACGCCCAATGATCTCCTTGGTGAGAATGTCCTGGAGAAGACAAAAGTTAGGGTATATAAGCACAATACAATTAAGATCAGACGTCACTTGGCTTACGGAGAGAAGCTTACGAGATAGAGATGGAACAAGTACGTGTTAGGTAGCTGCAGAGTAGGAGTTAAGTTCATGGTGCCCGCGCCAATAACAGGGGAAATAACACCATTTGCATTGGCAATATTGGTACGTCTTGGTAATAAAGTCTGTGTAAAATCCTTAGCATCAAATGTCATGTGGTCAGTGGCGCCAGAGTCCAGTAGCCATCCATTACGTTCAGCATTACCAGGTGAACTAAAACAAACACAACCAAGATTACCTAAGTCAGGAGAAGAAGGAATATCCAAACCTTGGGCAACCGCTGGTGTAAAAGACAAGTGAGGTTTTGCATGAGCCACCGCTGCGGTACCAAGACCCTCGTCGTTGTGAGCTGGGTCACGACGTTTCTTTGTCTGGAAATCATTCCACTAATCAGGATACTCGTGCAACTTAAAGCAAGTTTCCCGTGTATGCCTTTGATTCCCACAATGAGTGCATTTCGAGCCGTCAGACGACGCACGAGATTTCTGCTTCCCACTGGCAGGTCCAAGTCGTAGTCCTTTGGTGGCGAAAGCAGCACTAGGAACACCATCTGTGCTGCCAGTGATCATAACAGTCTGGCGAATTGCTTCGCGGCGGACGTGAGCATATGCTTGCTCTACGGTAAGGAATGGATGAAGTTGCAGCACGTCACCCCGAATCTTGTCCAGTCGGTCGTCAAGGCCATCCAAGAAAACATACACCTGGTCTTCTTGAAGTATAGTATTATACACATGAATATCAACTGCACACTCCATTGGATTAGGACGCCTGAAATCAATCTCACGCCATAACCCCTAAAGATCATTGTAGTATTGCTCCAAGGAGCCTCCAGCTTGTTTAAGCTGCGTCACACGACGTCTAAGGTCATATACCTGAGACGTGTCACAACCATCAAAATAAGTGGTAACAATGGTGTCCCACACCATTTTGGCAGTAGGAAACCGAATGAAATTCCCTATCAATGAGGAATTCATTGAGTTAATTAGCCAGCCTTTGATATATCCCAACTTGTCTTTGTTTGAGATGTACATCTCGACAACTTGGGACCAAAGGGCATAGTTGGTTCCATCCAACTTAATGCCAATCGGAGCAGCAGGGGGTTCGGTGGACAGGGTCGGTGTCTGGACTCTGCTAAGAGTTTCAGTAATTTTTGAAGTGAATTCAGTAAACATGGACTGATGCACTGTATCAGAATCCGACGACATGGTTGGCGAGGTAAGGGAAAGCAAGTATTAGGGTTTTCGAAAAGAAGAAGGTCCAAGATTTTGCTCTGGTACCATGTCAAAATAATTACTCTTTTATTCATTTAATCAATTAAAATCGGTTGTTACAATATATACGACCAGAACAAATCTTCTATTTTTGGCTATACATAACAGGTTGCTATAATCACGTTCTCGTGTGATGGAAAGAATTTCTTTCCATCCCCCTTCCTATAATTCCTCCTATCTACCCATGTAATACAACTCACGCCAAAAAAAAAATTACAATTCTTGCGAATACTATTTGGTAGCAAAAAATTATGTTTTGTCACTAAAATCATGTCGTCAGAAAATTCTCGCTGCAAATAACTATATTGAATTAAATTTTATTTGTCACGAGTTTTAATCTGTGAAAATTAAAGACTTTTTTCCACAAAATTAAGCTCATAAAAAAAAGTTCACAAATAATATTTTTTTGCAGTGATAGAAATTTGGTAGCAAAAGGTCAATTTTTAATTTTTCATTCTTTTGTTTCTGACCATTAAGAAACTGTCAGTAATTCTTATTTTCTAGCAAATAATTACTTTTTGTGTTGAATTATTTTGTGGCGAACAAACTTTGTCGCAAAAAGTAAATTTTTATTTCTTTAATGCTAACTTATTGCGGCGAACATTACATCGTTGCAAATAATTTCATAAAAACCTATCGATATTTTATTATTTGCAGTGACTATTTGATTATTTTCAGCGATATTTAAACGCCGCAAAACATGTCATTTTTTCCCCTCTCAAAACGTGCATTTTTAAGACTTTGAAACCCACCCAGCCATTCCATTTCTTCATCCCATTCGAATTCCCGCTTCTTTCTCTCGGTGTGTTCCACCTTCAAAGCCCGCCGTCTAGCAATTGCCCCTCCTTTGCTCTGGTTCTCGTGTCGTCATCGCACATCTTCAACTCAACACCTCGCGTCGCCGTCGCCCATCCTCTGCCCAGCACCCCGCGTCACCCTCGTCACTCCCTCTGTGCCCAACGTAAGTTGATTTTCTTCTCATGTGCCCAACGTAAAAGCTGCTTAACAAAAATCACAGCAGCTCTAACCAACTTTAAGATTTACAGATAAACCTTTTAAGATTTATCAATATCGCATCGCAACACCAATCACCTGCAGAACCCATAGCATTTGGGTGTTTTTGATATTATAAATATTGATAGAGATGTTTGGGTTTTTTTGCAGATAGCATCATTTTTTCCATGGCCTGAAAACTGATAAGGTTTAAGATACGGGGTTATCAGCTAAGGTCCGAGAAAAAATAATTTTTGGGGGCAAATTTCTATTTGTCCGTGGTTTTTATGATGGAAGGGCAGCTTGTGGGTACCGAGATTCATGGCTTCCATACATTGCAAGGTACGGGCATAAATATATGTTATCTAGTAATTTTTAGAATGCATTTGATGAAGTGTTTCTCCTATTTCTTAACAGTAAAGTCACTTTGAAAAGTATTTTTTAGTGATTTCTAAGGCCTAATTTCGTGCTTATAATTAAAGGTAGGAGAGCGCTTCCATGCATTTTCCCAGTGTTTTTTGAGCAATGGGGTAAGTTGCGTAGAACTTTGGCTTTTTTAAGCCACGAAAGTAATTCTTCAGCAGTTTGTGCTTGGTTGATTTGTCGTTTGGAAATTCATCCGTTTTCCTAGTTTTTTTTTTTTTTTTTTTT
>QEOT01122873.1:27107-38878 GCA_003123785.1 Pterocarya stenoptera
TTTTTTTTTTTTACCCTCGAATATGAGAGAGAGTAGTGTTGGATTTTAAGATATATGATGCCTTAGAAGCTGTAACACTTTTTTCTGTTTCTTTTTAATACTAGTTGTTTAATACTAGTTAGTGGATGGGAGCAGCCTTTAGATAGCAATCTTTCTTCCATGTTTGCTATAATGGCTGGGCACCTGCTATATATTGTACTTTGCAGGATAAATTTTGATGGCACCACTTGCTCTTTGTGTCATGAATTTGTAAATCATTATACAGGTTTGGTTAGATTGTAGTCTTGTCCAGGAAATTGCAACTGCATGTTAATTGTGTTAGTAGAAGTTGCTAGTAATGCTCCTTTAGGATTTTATATTTGTTTATTTTACTATCTGAAGTGGCTGTTTTCTGTTTACACATGATTCTTACAAGATTGATTTATTTCTTTAGTTGTGTTCTTGCAAAGAGTAGGCAAAAAAAGAAGCAACGCCATTGAAGAATGAAGCCTTGAAACAAACAACTTCTATGCAACAATTGCTTCACCTGAAATTAGTTTGGCTTTGAGAAAACATGTCATGAGCTTTGTATTGTTTCCTTTTTTTTTTTTTTTTTTTTTTTAGCCATAGATTTGTATAGCTCTCTCTCTTTCTCTCCCTTTTATGGGCTATTAGATTTATTTGGTTTTTTGGTGTTGGAATGATGTACATGGGCAGTATACATGATTAGTAGGTTTTATAATTTAGGTGAGTGTGAAGTGGAGTGTTGTGAATGGTTGCTAAGTGTGGAATGAAATGGAGTTGTAAGTGAAGCATGAAGATTATGAAGTATGGGGTTGTTTTGTTTTGTTTCTTGAACAATCAATGACTTTAGTGCCACTGATGGTGTGTTTCTTCATTGTTTTGTTTTGTTTCTTCATTGTGAGTTTGGGATATTGTTATACTAGTATTTTTTTTTTTAATTTCATAAAAGACTATTTCCGGCGATCATAAATCGTCAGAAATAATTTTTTTGGTCGCAAATGCGTATTTCCCACATTTTTCACCGCGGCATATAAGTATTTCCAACCCCAATTAACCATGGTTGGCACACTTTTTGCCATGAAAGTTTGCACTTTTTGCAAGGGAAAAAATCGTCGCAAAATAAGAGTATTTCTAACAAATATTTCACTCGTAACTTTAAGCACTATAAGTTGCCACGTATTTCTGAGGAGTCAGCTACGACTTGAAATGATGGGAAAAAGTTATTTTGGACAAAAATATGGATTAATTGCAACAAAATCATTCGTGGGAAAAATATGGATTAACAAATCTATTAATAGATCAGATCACCAAAGCAGCGACCAAAAGAAAATTACATTTCAGTACTATACTCATGTCTAATTAAAGCTAGCTAAACCTGCCTGCCTTATCAAGAACAAGATCTATCATCGAACGCCCATCAAATGTTGTGGAAGCTGAGATAATAAATTTGCTAGAGAGAAAAGTGGAATTAGATATGACCAACCGCGTCTACTTCACATATAGTTATATACCAAACCATATGCAAGTCTATATATAATATTCTCTGATCTGCAGACATGACTGGTCTCAAAGGCGCCCGCCCATGCATATATGCATGTAGCTAGTAAGATTAATGGGAAGAAAAGCTATAAATGATTATATATTCCCACAAAGTAATTGGAATATATAGCCCAGGCCAGGAGGCTGGCAACGATTTGCAAGCAAATTTTTAATACTATCAATGAATTATCAATTTCCACCTAATTAGTTCTTGGATCTTAAGTTTTGGTAGAAAATTAGGAAACATACTTGGGACGTGTGGGTAGTTTTTTTTTTTTAGGTTTTTCCTTTCAATTGTTCCTATTTTAGCTTTTGAAGTAGTTATTGTAATTTTATTTTGAATGTTTTGTTTTTTATATTTTATGCTGATGTGATAGGTTGATTGTCTCTATTTCTTCACTTTTAATAAGTTTTTTTTCTATAATATGATACGTATCATTCTATGATTAGCTAATAGCATGGCATGAGTATATATGCGCCATGTCAATTTTTTCGCCACTTAACTAAATAACAAAACTCTGACAGAGGGATGGTTTAAAACTTTTTAAAATAAAGAGTACCAATTTGGAAAAATTCCAAACCCTAGGGACTTGAACAGTAATTATGTAAAAAATGATAAAAGAATTAATAGTTAAAGGAATGAGAAAATAGAATCACTCAATTTAATAATATTGAGAAATTTTTATCATATATTTTAACAATAACTCCAAATTAAAATTGATAAACATTAAAAGAAATGAATAACTGGGAATTAAAAGAAGGAAATTCCACTGGCCATACTTTCATTTCATTTCACTATGATGAGATGACATGCTCATCAACTTTAAAGTTTATTATTTTAAAAAAATAAAATATGATTCAAAGGTGAAAAAAATGTCATATTTTATACAATAAGATAAATATGAGATGAGGGTGTGGTTTATAGTATTACTTTTAAAATAATTTAAAATAATAGTAGCTCGAAAGGAAAAAAATCAACATTGTGATTTCGTATATCCTTTTCTCTCCTCATTGTTAATTTATTAATTGGAGTGGTCATTACCAATTATTAGTGGTTAATTATTGGAGGGAGAAACCTAACCTTCACTATGTAAATACTTAAATTAATTAAAGTTACTTTTGTGCCAATAATTTGCTATTGTTTTCTTCTCCAAAAGACCACCAGACTATTAATTAATTACTTGCCTGTCTTATATGCACTATATTAGTAGTGCTTCTTTTTCTTCCATGGATGCCAATGATCCTCGATGTCACGTCGGCGGTCGTTAAGTGTGATACATCCTACAGATCAGTAAAGTGTTCTTTACAATATTTTCAAATAATTGTAATTGCTATCCTTAATTAATACAATATATTTTCACAGCAGAAAGCTTTTTTTTTTTTCTAAATTAGATGAGAAGAATTCTCCAAAATAGCATCCCATTTGGTATTGAAGGTGTACGTGCTTTCTGCATTTTGTTGATGATAGCTAGCTAGGTATCACATTGGAAAAGATCATGTGGGGTCTATAGCTAGTGTCTAGAGAAAAAGATCAGGTAACATTTGCATTTCATGCTTTGAAGATACATCGTTCATTCAATCTTGTCCATCTAATGGAGCTTAACAAGTATCATTCTTGGATTCACTAGGTCTTGCAAATAATGTGTACATCTAATTCTTTAATTTCCCCAGTTCTAATTATTTTAAAGAATGTTTGTAGATAACGGGCAGAAAGCTTTACACAAGACCAGAGAGAGAGAGAGAAGAGCTAGCTAGCCTTCATATTACCTGCTTAATTAACTTCCGTGCCGCCCTAACGTACCTAATCCCATATATATTTATATATATATAAATATATTTCCATTAAACTATCATAGTACTTCTGTTTGTCATCGCCCTCTTGTTTTACTCAAGGTTAAGTAGTATTTATGCATGCCATTCAACGCACACGATTACATTCATGCAGTACTAGTGAATTAATATTAAAGTGAATTGGGGAGTACTGAATTAATGGAGGTACCGGACTATAACATGAAGGGAGCTAGGCCTGTATTATAAGTATCTTGGAATATTCCTTGCGGTGCTAATCATCCTACTAGTTGTCTCGAACGTTTCTAATTACAGATTCAAACTTTTTCTCATTTTTGTGGCTATTGAAAATGAAGGATTCGTAAATAAAGATGTTGGTATTAACATTAATGTTAATACAGCTTCCATTTGGTTTTAATGCAATCTGCTTGTATTTGCACTCTGAGACTGATCATGGTGATCCACTACAAGGAAAAATGCCTCTTACGGCATTTTTATTTATGCTGCAAAACAAATCACAGGGAATAACTACTAGTTGCGACGTTTTTGAATGTCGCCGTTGAATTCTAGAGCGGAAATCGTTGCGACATTTGTTGGAAATCGTTGGTAATAAGCAATTGTATCCATTGTTTTGCAACCAACACGCAACAAGGCACACTACAAGAGAAGTGACTTTTTTCAATAATTTATAAATCGCTGCATGTTTACTAATATTATCGCTCCACTTCTGATCTATTCCAACGAAAGCCAAAAATTGTTGCTAAAAGTTTATTTTTCCCAGTGATTTTTTTTTTGCCACAAATTTGAAATAAAACACTGCAAATATCCATTCGGTTTGCCCATTAAATCGCTGGGAAAACTTTGGAGTGTGAAGTGTAGTCGTCGTGAAAAATTAATAAATCGCCGCCAATGCTAAGATCTATTCCAACCGCATAATTAAATCGCTGGAAACTTTTTGGGGCGAATTATATTTGCCGCAAATAAAAATCGCCAGTAAAAACTATTTCCAACGATATATGATTGCCGGAAATAAGTTTAGTATAAAAAACATTTCCGGCGAATTTTAATCGCCGGAAAAGATATTTCACAAAATTATTAAAAAAAAAAAAATGCACAAAATTAATCCTAATGAACTATACCCGAGCTATACCAACATATTAGAGGTCCTTATATATAATATATGTATATATAACTGTAAGATATAATTAATATATAACTATACATTACATCAACATTGTTGGAAGCAAAATACAGTGTTCCTTTTTTTTATAAGTGAAATACAACTCTTCCTATTGATAAATCAATGAAGGAAAATTGCAGAAGACAAAACCAGTTACCCGAACCCAAAGGACTAATAATAAGTTGATAGTCTTCTCTAGTCACAGATGAATCACGTCTCATTGTTGTGGCCCTGCTGAAGCCATTCTCTTTTCCTTGTAGTGACAGAAATGTACCACAGGGCCTTCAATCAAAGTACCGCATCATCTATCATGAAAAAAGTTTTAAGTCCCGACTAAAATTATTGTAGAACCGATTCCAACAAAACACCAGCTATCAACTTCCAGCTGAACACCTAATTGAAAAGGCAATAAATTCTACCTTTGACTGCTAAAGATTTCTAAGAGTTCATAAAGGTAAATTGTTTTAATCAAAAATGAAAAAATAAGTCAACAATCTGAGTCTAACTAAACACCGTAGTCTACAACTCAAAAATTATTGTTTTATATTTATTTTATTCTACTACGTTTTAACCCTAGTAATCACAGTATACTACCAAAAGAGCCACATCACCAACAACTTCTACAAGCATTGACTTACTCTAAACGAAAAAATATTTACTTTAAGCTGATTCTAAAGTAAAATACTCCCCTCTAATAACAAAAATCAAGCACACTCTGATTTCTTTCAAAAATAGAGAAGCAAAACCAGTACCTAAAGCAGCCCCTGTTTTTATAAGCCAAAAATTCAGGCTTCCAGTGCAGTGTTTTCAGAAAGGAGTCACAAAAACTTAATCCTAGTGTCTTCCTATTGCAGTGCTTTCAGTAAAGTCCAACAATGGAAAGTAAAAGTACATGCAGTAGTGACTTAATCCTATCGTCTTCCTATTGCAGCTAGTAGGACTTATTCAGTTATATTATATTATATATATATATAAGTTCTATCATCCATTTGTTCTAGGTATCCATAGCAAGCCATATAAGGTAAATTATAACTTTATGGAACAAACATATAAATACCTATTCATCCAGCTTTTGGGAATTCTTTACCCCAAATTTAGTGAAACTTTGACTCAAGATAAGAGTTACCCATCAACAAGTATGCAGGCAAGAGAAAATATAAAAAATCTCTATAAAGCTGTCATGATCTTCCTTTCATCTCCATTTGCGTTACCTATATAAAAACTCATAAAGTTAGGGTGCATGCCAATAGGACTTGTAATAAGGCCTTAAAAAATTAAATGTAGATACTTACATGCTTCTCTTACCAATAGTACTACTTCATTTCGTCTAACCTCGAGTTCCCCCTATTGTGATAAGCTTAATGGAAACTACAAAAGGCAAAACATGAACCTAAATACATTTACAGCCACCCCATTGCATGTCAAAAGCTCAAAAAACCTGTAAAGTTAGGGTGCATGCCAATAGGACTTGTAATAAGGCCTTAAAAAATTAAATGTAGATACTTACATGCTTCTCTTACCAATAGTACCACCTTGGAAACTACAAAAGGCAAAACATGAACCTAAATACATTTACAGCCACCCCATTGCATGTCAAAAGCTCAAAAAACCTGTAAAGTTAGGGTGCATGCCAGCTCACTACCACAAAACATGTGTACTTAACCTCCCATTGGATATATATTGCCCAATGCACCATCTTATTACCTTCTCTATAGGTGTGCTGCATAGAAAAAGTGATTATGCCATCCCAAATCTCCAAGAATTTCCAAGGTGGAGTGCAAGAATCTTGA
The DNA here is from genome assembly GCA_003123785.1 of Pterocarya stenoptera. NCBI lineage: Eukaryota > Viridiplantae > Streptophyta > Magnoliopsida > Fagales > Juglandaceae > Pterocarya > Pterocarya stenoptera. Next base: position 33,408 of record QEOT01122873.1, read on the forward strand.
ACTCTTGAGAGTTTATTTGGTTTTAACAAAAACATTCAAATCATGTAACCAATGAATAACATGGTTAATTAATGACTGAGTGACATGATCACACGATAATTCCATTAAAAACACAATTATACCTTGAGAGATTTGCATAGAATAATCATTGAGGCCAGAGTACGTCCATGTTTCTTCTGACTTTTGGGATAAGATGAGATTTTATATTGCTTCATTGATTCCCCCTTTAAGAAAAAAGGATGCAACCTGGTACAAAATGGCTCAGCTTAGCAGACTAAAAGACTAGCTCCCACACAAGTATATTTTATCTTTTAAACTATTTTTTATATTTTTAATACCATTAATTTATAATCTCCATCATTTTCATAAGATTGAAGACCCTGTTATATAAGGGACTGACCACCATACCTCATGGTCCTTCGATCTAATATTCACTGATGTAATAATTAAACTACTTATAATATGATTATATGAGTGATAAGAATATAAGAATATAAGTGTATGATGACTTTGTGATGAGATAATCAGGTGACAAGATGATGACAAGACAAGTTTAGATATGATGGTTCAATTATATTAAGATTTTTATAACTCTTATATAGCTTGATATATCCAGAACTGACCGGAAGTATGCGTATAGATAGACCCAAAGATATATATATATACATATGGATGTAAAAAACAACATCCGTAAACCAGATTTGTGAGAATTATGCAAGTAATAAAATAGTATGTTATTCTCCTAGCAATAGCAATTTTACAATCAAGGGGATCAAGGAACTTACAATAACAGTCGTCACTACATCTTTCACTTCTCCCCTATGTGCCATGGTCAACTCCACAAATCTATTAGAGATGCTGTCTATAAATCTTAGCCTCCATTGTTAGCCAACAAAACTACAATAATTTATATGCCATCACACTAATTACAGACATTTAGCTTTTATTGGAAAAGAATGCAATGAAGGTACACATGAATACATCCAGCAAGTTGGTAAATAAAATCCGTGTTAAGTCACAGAACTGAAAGTGTGTGCTCACAACAAATGGCGAAGTTATTGCAAATTGTGAAGCAGATAGCCACCAGAGTAATGTTTGCACAGACAATAACTGGAAATGAAGGAAACTGCAATTGCACAACTACATAACACAAGGAAACTGCCACGTAGCATATTTTTTGTTCTCTTTTAAATAGACCATTCACTACTCTCTAATGTAATTGGATGTGATGAGGAGTCATTGGACTGCACCCCCAATGAGTTTGACAACTTACAAGATGTACTCAAACTCTATGAAAGGGAGATTGAGCCTCTCTAATACACTTGAGACAGTATCCCCACTGAGATGTTTAAGGAAATCATCCAAACCGAAGAATTGGACTCCTTAAATTCCTGGTGATCCTGAAGTTATTAAAGGTACTTTGTATATATATATATATAACTTGTAAGGCATATAATAATAAAAAATGCACAAAAACATAATACATAAATTACTTGTACAAAAACTCACACCCAAAAAGGTCATTATGATCCAACAACACATGCAGTACCTCTTCAACTGAGAGGTACTGCATATACTTTGATAAAATAAATTCTAGACCAGGTATCATATACTTTACCTCCTGAACACCCAAAAAAATCACATTGCATATAGACTCCTAATGATCTAATGCATTCTCATAATAAATATATTTTATATCTGGAAAACAAAAATGACAAGACAAGGCAATATTAGGTAATTACCTATTGCATATAATCTGGATTTTGTATTCAATATGTGACATTTGGTACCATATTAGAACCCCAAACTACTATATTAATCAGGCTGCGACAGTATATCATTTCTATGACCACAAAAAAAGGAAGGAAAGTACATGAATACCAACATCTCACAGCTTAGAGCACAACGTACACACAGCTTAGAGCACCATGCAGGAAAAAGGCAGAGATACAAACACATTCGGACACATAATGCACTGTCATCCATACTGGTAATTCATCACCATTCCTACACCAGCTAGCAACATTGGCCACATTTGTTAATTCTACATTTGTTATCAACGAAGTATTGTTAGTTCCAAAAGCCAAAACGCATATGGGATTAGTAAAACCACAATTGAGATATTCCCAAATGAGGTCTTCTATTTCGAGAGTATAAAGTAAATCTAGAACAGCTTATTAAAAGAAAAAAAAAATAGAATTAGAACAGACCAAGTGAAGACCTCTCCAAGGGAGGTGAGCGCGACAGAATGTAGTTCTCCAAGCTCAACAGACTTAACAGAATCTAAATGAAGGTTCAAAGTGGGAACAAAAACCTTCATCTTGTGGCCAAATCCAAGGCGGTTGCCATCGCCTTTACCCCAAATCCAGAGCTTGCATCGACGAGCAACGAAGAATGGAAGAGCCCACAAGAAGCACCAACCACCAAAACAAGTCCTTTTCTGTTATCGAGAAAGCGACGACCAGCTGGGGAGAGAGACAGAAACAGACAGAGAAATAGAGAGGGACGAGAGTTGTGGAGCCTAGGGTTTTTTGAAGGAAAATTATGAGGATGGCTGGCTGGGTGAGGTTGCGCCGGTGGGGGGGGGGGGGGGGGGNGAAGAGGATTGCAGACTCGGGAAGAGAGAGGGGCGAGAGAATGGGGGGAAGAAAGGGGGAATTTAATTTTAAAACTAATTGCAGCGACTACATTTCGCCGCAAAACTTGTTTTATTACAACAAAGTGTCACTTGCATCGGGACACCAAAATCGTCGCAATAAGTTTCTATAATATTGCAGCGATTGTTTCGTCTCGAAAAGTCAAAAATCACTGCAGTGAAACAAGAAGTGAACGCGGGATCTTAGGCCCCGTTTGTTTACACAAAACTCATATCTCATCTCATCTCAATCATTACAACTTTTTCAAATCCCCATATAAAAATATAATAAACAATTCAACTTTTTCAAATTTCAACATAAAAATAATACTAAAAAATATATTCTATTAATATTTTATTCAACTACTATTCAAAACATCTCATCTCATCTGTGTATCCAAGCGGGGCCTTAATCTAATTCATCTTTTGCGGCGATATTAAATCACCGCAAAAGCTCCATATGTTGCCGCAAAAGCAAAATTGCTCATTTTCAGCGGTAAACAGATTTCTTGCGGCGTGCTTTTCGTAGCCGCAACATGAGAATATTGTTGTTAAAGCCTTTTAGCGGCGACTCATTCCCGCAACTAATAGCAGTTTCCAACAAATTTTTCACCGCCCAAAAAGACAGATGCTACCGGGAAAAAGTGTTCCTGGAAACTTCGTATCGGGGGTGTAAGGATACTGTGGTGTGGTGCTGTAATGGATGAATGAATTGATTGTATGTAGAATGAATGAGAAATGAAAGAAGACAAAATGTGGATAAAGGCACTGAGAAATTAGTTAGTCATTAGGATGCTTCGAGAGATTCCTTAACCTCCAAATGAAGAAACAATTCTGTAATATGTTTTCAGATGATTCCCTACACGTCCCACTACGCATTACATACCTCTACAGTCTAACAAATTCATTACCTAAGCTGCTAACACATGTATTATATTCTAACAGAATTCAAATACCAACATATGAACTAAACGGTAAATAAAGACAAACAACAATCCTACAGCATCTACTAAACTGCAGCATCTTGTATTAAACGGTGCGTTCCAAAGCCTTCCCAAACGGTGCGTTCCAAGACTTGTATTAAACGGTGCGTCTTGAGTTTTTCTTAACTTCACTTCACTTTAGTTGCCTTAAGTCCCGAATCGTTTTCTACTTACTTAGAGTCATTCCTTTCATCTCCTCAACCTCTTCTATCTGGAACCCTAACAGGGGTAAAAGAGTTTTAGCTGTGATTTTCTTTTTGTTGTTTTTGGCGGCCAAACAATCGCCGCAAAATCTTTTTTGCGACTGGGTCAAAAGGTTAGCCCACAGATTCTTTTCGCTGCCATACAATTGAGGTTACGGTCCGGCAAGTTAATTTTCAGAAAAAAATAATGTATCTCGATGATTTTTAGCTATTTCATGGCTGCTTTTTGTCGCCGAAAATAATACATCCCAGCAAAGTTTGACAAAAACTAGTCAACATGTGAGGGAGAGAGAAGGAAATACATATACGATTTATTTTAACCTTTCAATCAGACGTAGTAATTTAACTTTTCAAATTCAAACGCACAGCGACTATAATTATTTCCAGTTGCGCGCACAACAAATAGTAATATCTGCTGCAGTCTACAGTCGTAGAAAAAAGTTGATAAACGGTGGCAAAATCCATTTTGCACCGCAGGTAAATTGCAAATAACTTCATCGCAAATAATTTTTGATTTTCGTCGCAGAATATCAAGCTTATCTGTTTATCGACTAGACGACGCCCCTCCCTGATAAACGTTCTATCCCCTAAACGGATAGGGAAGTCTTTGGGCCAAGGCCCAATGAGCCTTTCCTGGAGCGAAAATCTCTTTACAAGTATAATTAGATACTAATAACTTAGAAATTGTTAATAATAAATATTAAATTCTAACAATTAAGTTTAATGTTAAAAAAATTATAAAACTAAACTTATGTAATGCCATACGTGTAAACAGTAAAATACTAAAATTGGATCAAACCTGACCAGACCAAACCATAATAAGAAAAATTGAAAGTTTTAATTTCAGTGATGAATCAACCCATATCAATTCTTAAATTTTTAAAATTAATCTATATTGATTTGATTCTAAAATTTTTTAAAAACGGAATTGAAACCAAACCCGTTGCACTCCTAAGAATACCCCTAATAATGGTGGTCTACTCATAATTGAATACATAATGGTAAATAAATAATGTGAGCATTTTGTCCTCGGAAACGAAGGTGTGCTTTCATTCTGTTGATGATAGCTAGGTATCATACGTTGGAAATGATCATCATGTGGGGTTAGTGTCTAGAGAAAAAGAGGTAACTTTTGCATTAATTGCTTTGAAGACTAGTTCATTCAATCTCGTCCATCTAATGGAGTTTAACAAGTATCAGGCTTGGATTCACGAGGTAGTACTCGATCTGTCAAATAGAGTTGTCTTCACTATTTAAATGACTTTTTTTTCGGATTTTGTTACGTAATCTTCACCACATTCTATATTTCATATTTTTTAAAATTTTTAGATTTTTTACTATTTTTTTATTTATTTTTTTTATTCTTTTTAAATTATTTCAAATTTTCTATTCACTATTCATATAAAATATTTGATAGAAAAAAAAATATATATGAAATGTGGAGTGTAGATAAATAGTAAGAAGTTGTGAAGATTTTTTATTTTTTTTTTCTATTTTTGCTATTGTATTCTTCTCCTTTCAGTTTTACTCATGCTCCGACAGTCCTCACGTTTCCCCCACTGCCACATGCAACACCCACTTCCACCTAATCTGTTGCCCGAACCGCTTGCATATCCAAGGCCAACTCCTTTGATTCATCCTTGCCAATTC
>QEOT01122874.1:0-38945 GCA_003123785.1 Pterocarya stenoptera
GTGAACAAACCTAGATCAGTAACTATAGCATCTCAACAACCGCCCAACATGATTGTAGTCAGTCAAACTGAGCATTAACTCAAATTACCTAAAAGAAAGGTTTTCTTCTACCATATTAAACTCAAAGGTTTACGAACTCAGATGCATTCACTATAATAAACTCAAATGCATTCACAATAATCAATTAAGAATCATTCACACTTTAACATCCACTGCCTCACAATCACTTCAATCGGCAACAACCATTGTACAATTTAAAAGCTGCCAACCCAGAATTATTCACTACCATCACAGAAAATATTCAACACTCACTTGCTGCCATCACACAAGCATCTCAAACATGTCAAACTGAACACTAACTCAAATAAATTCATTCACTTTAACATTAATTTGCTGCCATTCACACAAGGCATTCAAATATTTGAGATGCTTGTTTCAGATTACACCAACTTAATTCCTCTTCCAAAATGAGCATCATAATTCAATATCCCATCAATCTGAAAATACAATCAGCCCAAAATACAATCCCACAAAAAAGTTAACTTAGTCACAAAATACAATGAACCATTTATCAATGTTAATTTTAGATTTAATAGTGGCTGACCAATTTCTCTATTTATTGAAACTAGGGTTGCAGATTGTCATTTGAGGGAAAGAAGTGAAGCAAAAAATGAAAGGAGAAGAAGTGAAGCACGAACCTAGAAGGAGAGAAAGCAGTGTTGATTGCTCTATTTCTGCGTGAAGGATCGAAGCTCAGCTTTTCGATTCAGGCACTGTAGCTCTGCGAAAACTAGAGAAAGCACCGCACAGTGCACCTATGGAGGTGATGGCGATTTGTTGAAACCCCAGTGACGAAGACGAGCTGCTCTCCTCTCACAGCAAAGGGAACTTTCTTGCTCGTCCAAAAATACGAGAGGAAACGGAGGGAAGAACGAACCGGAAGAGAGGGAGAGGAAGAAAGAAATGGAGAGGGAATTAGGGAAGGGAGAAAGAAATGAAGAGGAAGAAAGAAATCGGGGAAGGGAGAGGAGAGGAAGGGGAAAGAGGGATTTCGGGATTTTGAGAGATTTGGGGATGAAGAAGAAAGCAGAGAAGAGAAAGAGAGGGAAAGAAAAATAATTGCGTGCGAAATTATCTTGTGTGCGAAATCTCAATTTTAGTAATAAAATAATGAGATAGATGTGTAACAGTAGATCTTCAAACTTGAAGATAAATCCAATTATACTGTAGCTCATAACTTGTCAAATATATTAAAAGTGAATTCAATGCCAGCTTTTTTCAATAAAATTCAGCAAATTATAGACATTGGACTCATTTGATTAGTCAAATGCTAGTGCTCTAACGTGGGAAAATAGTTTACAAATTGATTTTAGGTCTTATTTGATTCGAGTTAATTAGGTATGGGCTTCTTCTTACAACGGGCCCGGTTCCCATTAAGGATATGTTTGGAAAATATGTTTCACTCAAAATTTTCATCTTCATCTCATCTCATCTTTACACTTTTTCAAATCTCCATACAAAATATAATAAATAATTCAACTTTTTCAAATCCCAATATAACTTTTTCAAATTCTAATTTAATTTTTTCAAATTTCAAAACTAAAAAATAATATTTTAAACTTTAAAACAAAACACAAAATTCTCATCTCATCCTCCAAACATAATCTAAGAATACCGGGGAATGAGTACTTACGTATACAGAGTTTGGAAATTTGGAAGAAGAATACTTTAATTTTAAATAATATAGGAAAAAAAATCCTTTATTGACCCTACATAGGGCTGGAAATGAACAGAACAACTCGTGAACAACTCGAGTTCGGCTCGTATATATTTGATTCGAACTCGATTCATTTAATAAAAGAGATGTTGGTAAACATTAGTATAAGTTTGAATATTAATTGGTAAACATTACTTATTCATTATGCATGACTTGGTTCAGGTTGTCGTTATTTTTCTGCTAGCTCATAATTCGTTAGTTTATATAAGTAGAATATATATAGCTGAAATATTATTATTACGAAGGAAAAAGAAAAAGGAGTAAAGCCATATGTTTTGCTGGCACATTATTTCGTTAGTTTATGAAAAGAAATTATTATGACATTAATTGATTAGATATAACACAGCTTATTTGGGTTGGCTTACATTAATATAATTATGCCACAAAGAAACATAAGTAGAGAAGTCTTATCATTCGATCGGTACAACAATCGCCTCTTCTTCCATTTAATTCCTTCAAGAGGGTGCATGTGGTATATATCAAACTTAATAATTAGCTTGAAGACACGGGCCTAAGACCGTGTTTTAATGCTGCATTCCAAACAAGGTCGATCCGGTCGACGTCAAGCGCTCCAACTTCATGGTGAGTCCAACCTTCAAGCAGATGAACCACTCCCCCCGCATGGCATGCATGCACTACTCCTCTAGCCATCGTATACTGCAAGTTATAACAGTACATGCAGTGGCAGCTAATTGTGAGCCAAAAGAACAAAAAAAATTCTGAAAAAGATTTTAAACAAATTTATTAAGAATATTGTTGAGTAAGTAGTTGATTTAACGTACTGATGCTTCAAATATATATTTTATAATGAAAAAATTAAACCACATAAGTTTGTGAAATCGCTTAATATATGATACAAGGCATTTTCATTATAAGAAGAAATCAGAAAGACAACACAAATTTACAATTAGTAGAGTGGTGCATGCATGCTCACCTCGCAACATCCAAGCCCTTGTACATCATCGGGTAGTCTCATGGCAGCAAGATCACCGTAAGTGCAGTCTCTTCTGAAGGACAAGATGGGGGGAACCACGAATTGATGGAAGTGTGTTCCAGGTGGTGCCCAATTCTGTTCTCTTGGTGTGATCCATTTCCCAACAATCCATGTCTACAATTCATCACCAATAAAACATGCATATATTACTAAAAATCAGTACGCATATATACTTCCAAGTACTCGAGAGGCTTTTTCTTTCCTAAATTACATCATGTTAACAAGCTAATAATTAATAGCAGGACTTGGGCTAGCTTAAACGTTAGCTTTATATATATACCTTGCAGTTTCGTGCTGCTTGGTACTTTGTCACTTGGACCAGGTAGCTCTGACAATCCACTGGAGCTTCTTTCTGAATTTTTTGAAATCTTTCTGCCGATAGAGTCAGCATCTGAAAATTTTCCCACCCAATATTCAGAGTTTAGGTACATAACAAGCTAGCCTTTCTCATCGAGTCATCATTGTGAATGCCAATATTTACCGTATAGATATTGGGATTCATTCTTAATTATATCACTCAATTTTTTGGAGCATTTGTTTTGTTAAGGAAATTATTTAGCCAAAAAACTAAAAGAGAAGATTGAAGAGAAGAGAGAGAAAACTTACGAGGACTTTCACTCTCTTTCGGCAAAGGTAGAGAGCAATGGCTCTGCCAAGCTTGGAAGTAGCTCCTGTTAAAAATACCTCCTCAACATTCTTAGGTAGGTCGTTGAGAATAACTGCGGCGGTCAAGGTGTTTCCATGGACAACTCGAACGTTAAGATTCGGGTGCTTGTCTACAAACAGTGTTCCACCCCCGTTGAGTGCTTCATTCTGCACAGAAAATTTGAAAGAAAAATATATTTAGGGTTCAATACTGATGGGAATAAGAAGATCAGTGCATGATTGATTATTTAAGGCTTTTCCAACTTACAATAATCGATTTTCTTTATTAAAATGAATTTTACTGTTACCCTGAAGACTGGCATGGATTATACATGAGATGAATACCAACCAACCTTATTCAATGCAGCAAGGCTAATGACTTTTATCCCAAGTTTATCTGCCCTGAGGATGGCCTGCTCAATGTGTTTGTTGATGCCCTCCCTAGCAAATGGTAAGAAATACTGCATGGTATAAAAAGCAATAGATGATTGAGATCCTTGTTAGCACAGATATCTATCCAATCAGCAATATAGAAATTAGCAGTAGAAGTGATTAATTGGGAGGAAAAACTTGGAATGTAAGCAGACCTGAAAGCCAAACCTGGGCACAGCCCAGGTTTGGTGCAAACGACCTCTGAGTTTGTAGAAAGAGTGGAGAAAAGTTTTTGACCCAGCCCACATCATGAGCAACGCTAACACTGTCAGGGGCCACATCGGGATCATGAAGAATTTCGTGGAGAATGGCGATGCTGCAAAAGATCGGAAAACGAATGGTGCGTGCAAAGCCGCCGAGAAATCCACAACATGGGCCAGGAAAACAAAATCCGGTACCCTTCCTGATTTTCCTGCATTCACATATTTATATGTGGGTATAAAAGAGCTAACCTTTTTATAAATGTGCCCGCCTATTAATAATTGGGTTTCCCAGAAAAGTCTTTAAAAAAAAGTGAAAAAAAAAAAAGAGAATGGTGTTGGAAGTGTTAGAAATTAGGGATGCTATCGCATGTTCGCTCATGAGGTCAAGATAATATATTAATTTAAATTCAATTTCAATGCCATTACTGCAGTACTTTCGAGTCTGAGAGGTGCTTTTCTTACTTAAAACGATCCATTCAAATGCATATGGATGGGTGCATGGTTTGTTACTGACACGTCCCCCACATTAGAATCTTAGATCTCAACCAACACCTAGCTACTTGCGGATTAGTGATTGGTTGTATTTTGTTGAAAATAAGCCGAACTCACCTCTATTTGAGCTTATTTTCTTGTGAAGCTCCCATGATTTTCCGTTGAGTGTCTTCCATATTGCATCAAAGAGAGGCATAAAGAGGCAGAAATTGGTACCCATCTCTGTGTGGTGCAAACTGTGGTATCTGCACAGCATGAAAAAGTACTAGTGAATCGGTAAAATCCATAAGCAATATTATAATTAAAACAGAAACAAAAAGCCTTCCCATGAATATGATGTTCACGAGGAAATAATCATTTCATTTGACGTCCGACAAACCACATCTTTATATACGAACAACTACATGCGTGAAAGTAAATGCTACCTTCCATGTAGTTTCTTTTTTGTGTGGGACTATTAAAGTTTGTTTGGAATACAAAAATCGCTTATCTAATTATTATAATTTTTTTAAATTTTTATATAAAATATAATAAAAAATTTAATTTTTTTTAATTTTAAAATAATAATAATATTAAAAATAATATTCTAATAATATTTTATTTGACTCATCTAAAATCATATTATCTCACTATCTAACCGAGCTTTTAATAGGACTAGATGATCATGTATTAATTTTAGGAAATTAGGTAATCATCATGTGAAGTTGCAAGAACTGAAAATATTAAAGAGTGCACGTTATTGAATAATTAATGCTTACGTTGGTGTGTAGAGAAGATATCTAAGTAAGGGAATGGTCTTGAAAATTTGATACGGAACAACTTCAACATTGCAATGCCCCAAGCATCTCAGAAAATCAAAGATTAAAACATAGGAATAGATTGTGATCATCGATCCATATCCCATTAAAGAAGCCCCCAGAATCGGAATTCCAACGATCACCGCTAGCATAAGATGCTCCAAAAATGTTGCAAGTCCAGCTGCAGCAAAATGACAAGTAAATTATAATTAGGAAGGGAAAAAAAAATTAATATCGAGTTTTATCTAAATTTATTGAGATGTCAATACCTGTGAAGGGCTGGGGTACAGGAGATGAATGGTGAAGTGAATGGTAATGGGGAAAAAAAGAGTTCCCATGGAGTACGTATCTATGCATCCAATAATAAAGAGGCTCTGAAACAGCCATATGAAGTGTCAGGAGAGCAATAAATCCTTTCGTGTTCCAGAAGGGAAGATTCGCAGGGAATGGAAACGTGTAGAAGGCCATGGAGGCAATTAATGCTTGAAGAATAATGAAATTGTCCCTGAAAAAATAAGAGTTTTAAAAAAAATTAATGAGAAACTGGATTAATTCATTCGTCCAGATAGAGCAAATTAGCCCATTGATTTGAAAAATCATAAAGCTGAAATATTGATAGGAAAGTACCAGTCCCATTCCGTGTCAATCTGCTTGAAATCAACCCCATGTTCAAGAATCCGGGAATTTCTCTTTAGGAAAAGCATGTTACTGTAAGAGCTCCATAGCTGATGCATTAAACCTCTGAGTGCACATATGACCAGAATATGGAGGCACCAACTATATTCGGAGGCTTCCTGATCATGAAATCTTGAATACACAACTTTCGCAAGAAAAGGTCCATATAGCAGATACTTGATCCACATACAAGAAAGCATCATGATGTTAGGGAAATCAACAAACACTCACAGAAGAGAGAGAGAGAGAGAGAGAGAGAGAGAGAGAGAGAATCCAATTCAAAACTCAAATCGAAACTAGCTTTAATTTCATACCTTGAAGCAGCCCAAGTTCTCCCAGGGCCAAGCTGACAAAGGAGCAACCATATTTCTCTACGAGTGACAAGACAAAGAAACTCAACCTTCTTTCGTCTCCTGGCCTTTCTCCTTGTTGTATATTTTTACAAGAAATATGTATGATCCTGTTGTTGCGATAAGTTCTTTTTTCGGTTTTTTTTTTTTGACAAACGTACACAGTTTAATCTTTATAATGTGGCAGCCCAAAATAGCGATCGAGCTGAAAAGAACCGGGATTGAAAAGAAGCACCAGGTGTTAGGACTCCCAACACTGCAAAAAGATCCGGGATCCCAGAGAGAGAGAGAGAGAGAGAAATGCACTTGCGTTTCCCAATTTGCCTGTCTTTCTAATTTGCTACTGGACTTCAAGGCCTCAAAGCCACATACTTTATAGCCTACAAGACATACGAGTGTTACATCCAATACACCACAGTGAGATGTGTAACTATCTCTTTCTTTCTTTTTATCTTCATTCTTGATGTATAACTATGTATATATATAGGCTTGGTGATGCACAGAGTTCAGTATTCGTCAATCATGGAATGGAAGCCGTGTGTTTGTTTGAATTTCAACGCATTTAATTAAAATTTCACACCCTCAAATTAGCACAGCTGTAGGGATGGCATGCCGACTTCCCTCCCTAAGGAATTTAATGTTTCGTATGGCTGGTGAGTAGAGCGGTGGTGCTTCGCGGCTGGGGTCCAATTGTAATTCTCCCTCGGCCTACGTGTTTAAACCTTTCCCTTGTAACGATGCAATCCACCTCCCACTGCTCTACGCGTGGCTCCTTTGACTTTTTTATTATTATTATCAATATTACTTCCACCATGCATCAATCACACGTCACATCTTGTTATGTTTTTAATCATGCTATTCCCAAGATAAATACAAAAAAAAAGAAATTGCAATCCATGCATGCATGCATTTCAAAAAAAAAAAAAAGAAAATAACCATGAAAGATGAATCATGTTAATTTTGGCTTGGTTTGAAATAAAAAGCAACAAATTATTTAGAGCAGTACTGGGGACTGGGCTCGGCTACAAGATTAATGTAAACAAGACTACTTCTTCACAATATAAATATAATTAGGTATTAATTATTGCTTCAGTTGGATTCTAATATATCATTTTACGGACCCCCTCGCTTGCTTCGTCGTTATTAATATTATTCCATGTTAATATATATAAATATATGAAAGACAATTATGCTGTGAACATTTAGAGCTTAATTATAAGATATATATATAGAGAGAGAGAGAGAGAGAGAGAATTTGTTGTTTTAATTTACTGCAAGCAAGGCACTCTCTCTTCCCTAGTACTTACTAATATTTGTGTTCGATCGATGCATTAATTCAATCCTCCACAAATTCTAATTAACTAATTGATTCTCAATTGGGAGAGCTGGCTTGCACTTCATCATCGTTGATTATATGTGTTGCATGCATGCCAGATGTACGTACAACCTCGATTTTTTTTTATACATTTGAAAAAGGGGTTTCGAATCCAATACCTTCATTTTAAAAATTAGAAATTTATGTCAATCAAATCGCAAGCCTTTGACACGTACAACCTCGATTGATTTATTTGATTTCTATATATTTTTGTCCTACTTTATAAATATGACATTTTTAGGCTTTGAAAATCATCTTATATTATTTAATCATTATAATTTTATCAAATTTTTACATAAAATATAATAAAAATTTAATTTTTTTTAATTTTAAAATAAAAATTATATTAAAAAATTATATTCTAATAATATTTTATTTAACTTTCATCTTATATGTATAAACAAACGAGACCTTAATTTTTTTTAATTTTTGATAAATAATTAATAAATTAATAAATAAAATCACATCAGTATAATAGAATAAAAATAAGATGATGGTATAATATATTAAACTTTCTTTCTATTTTGTATGACTGGATATATCGTCACTGAAATTTCGAAATTTGCTTCACTTGAAAGCCAACGTCATAAAAATAAAAATAAAAGATAGGAAGTTACAACCTCAATCAATGTCATTAAGATTTCTACTATAAACAGTCATTTTTTTATATTCTTAGTGCACTCCATTGAAGTAATTAGCCAAAATAGTTATTTTTTATTAAAAAAAGTGACGCAAACAATCATATTAGTGAAATACATAAAAAAATACATAAAAATAACTGAACATAACATTTTTGTATAATTAAATATGATGCCTCCTCGAGTCTTGTAGTGTAGCACAAGTCGTATGAAATTGGTGGTATTTTTGATAGGTTTGGAAGTTTTATTTAACATAAAATTTTTATCCCATCATTATAATTTTTTTAAATTTTCACATAAAATATAATAAATAATTCAACTTTTTAAAATTTTAAAATAATAATAATATTAAAAAATAATATTTTATTTCACTTTTAACTTTCATCTCAAACTAAAAATTCTCATCTTAACATTAAAAAAAATAGCAAAGCTAGTCAGAGTCCTACCAACACCAAGAAAAACTTGTTAGCATTTATGTTAATCAAATAAATAAACTTGTAAGGATTTGTTTTAAATAGATTTTATCTCAAAATCTTTATCTCATCTTATCTCTAAACATAATTTAAATATAAAACTTTTAAAATAATAATTATAAAATTTTCAAACTAATCATTATAACTTTGAAACAAAACAAAAAAAATTATTTTTTTCAAATCTTTTAATAAAAATAATATTATAAAATAATATTTTAATTCTACAATTTTTTTTATTTAATTTTTTAAAAAAAATTTTAAAAATATTCATTTCAAACTATGTAATTATTATTTATAAATTATCTTAATATTATTTACAAAAGTCTCTCATTTGATTCTCAAACCAGCCTTAAATCAGACTGTAACGAATTAGGTGGGAGTTGGGAGAGGACCGCTGCTGTGGTAATTAATATGAACAGTAAAAAACCAACAACAGTTTATTTGTTTTATCAGAAATGATTCAATGCGTGTACGACATGGCCGTTATGTCCTTTGCTTTTTTTTGTTGTCTTAGATAAATAACCTCGAACACAAGTAGGATAGATTAAAAAGGAAAATAGAATCTAAATTTTATGAATAGTAATAAGATAGTTTATAAATAAAAATGTAGTAGTTTGAATTGAGTATTTTTTAAATTTTAGAAAAAGAGAAAAAAATTTGAATAAAAATTTTTTTAAAATTAAAATATTGTTAGAAAATAGTTTTATAATTTTATTTTTGTTTAGAGATTTGAAAATTTTGAATTATTTTTTATTTTTTATTTGAAAGTTTAAAAAAATTATAATAATTAGTTAGAAGATTTTATATTTAAATTATATTTGAGAAAGAGATTAAATGAAATGAAAATTTTGAGATAAAATTTATTTCCAAACAAGACCTTGAGAGTTTCGAACTTTTGACTTTCCTCATTCAATTGGATACCTAGTAATAAAGAAATGAAATATAATACATTATAGAGAAATGTTTTAATCACAAAAATAATCTATAAAAATAAATTTATAATTTGACGTGGATTGATGTCACGATACGTTAGACTATAAAATTACTTTATTGTAAAGTAGATATAACGTATTATATTAAATCATATCAATGTCTCTCGAAAGTTGTCGAAACACTATATATCTATCTGTCTTGAACTTGAAGAAAATAAGATAAAACTAAACAAAATATATCTTGAAAGACAATATGAGTGAATAGAGGGAGGAGGATGAGGACGCCAGGCTTCTTTTCCCCTTTAACAAAAATCAAATATGGAGCCTTGATTTTTTACAAGAGAGAAAAAAAAAATATATCTAAATCAACGGTTATGAGCAAGTAAGTTTTCTAACAAATTTGTAACTAAAGAAAAAAGTATAATTCATAGAGACATAGTCTGTATATAGATTCTATAATATTTAAAATTATTATATTCCTAAACTAGTGTATAAAACTCGTAATCATATTATTTAAATTGTAAGATATTATTTGTAATATATAAATTTAAATTTTATATTTTAAATTAAGTCATGCCAATTTGTTGTGCAGAGATTTTAAAATAAAAGTACTATAATATTTAACGCAAGGTTTAAAAGTCGGTGCAGAGATTTTAAAATAAAAGTACTATAATATTTAGTGCAAGGTTTAAAAGTCGGTGCAGAGATTTTAAAAGAAAAGTACTATAATATTTAATGCTAGGTTTACCAAGTCGGTATATCATGAGTTCACGTGCTATGTCAGTCAACATTTTAGATACATTGTATATAATATCTTTTCTTTTTTAAAAGGGATTGTATAAGAATCTTAAACGAATGAATATCATGCATTAATATCAGCCAATTAAAGCTGAATGATAGCTTCTTACTTTCTAATTCTGAGGGGTTTCGAAGAAATTAATAATCCTTTCTGAGATACTGGCCGGGGTCAATTATGTCACTTGCTCCAAACGCCACCAACGGTTACCAAAACTTTTTTGTTTTTTTTTTTGAAACATATCAAAACTAATTAAATATGAGGAATGCTGTCCACGTACACAATATAATGAAAAGTGGCGTGTTTAATAACTTTCATTAAATATTTGGAATATTGAAACGAAACATAGAGAGATACGTAGCATAGTGTGGGTGGTGGCATAGCTAGGTACGTACAGCAACCACGTACAACTTTGGCTAGTGAGATATTTTTAGAAAATCTTATCATTATTTATTATTTTTTTATTATTATTTACTTATATTTAATTATTATTTAATATTATATTATTACTTTATTATTATTTATCTCTATCTATAAAATATCTAAAATATCTCACTATCCAAACACAATAATTACTTTTAATTATTCTATTGACACTATTATTTTCTGTCTTTTCTTTTTGTTCTCTTCCTTTAAACGTCATCTTGATTAGCCATCCTCGATCCACAGTCCAAAACGATAAACTTCTGAACAAAATATTAGTTAAAATTAAAAATTATACAATAATTTTAATAAAAATAATGTTACACTCTATTTTGTGAATTTGTAAAATAATACTATTTGATCATCTAAAACTTACTATTTAGATGATCTTCTTGACTTGATACAACCATGTGCATGAAGAACTAAAATTTAGTGTGTGAGGGCGATTAGCAAAGCATGTCGTATATAGGGATGAAAAGTAACGACATTTAAAATAGTAAAATGTGTCACTAAAATTTAACATTAACCATATATAGTTGTTATCTAAAGACAAACTAACTTATTAAAGCCATCCACTTGAGCTTTATTAGACTCAAGTGAACGATAAAAATTAAAATAAAAATAGTTATGTAAGATTTTTTGAAACAAATGATAAAAATTAAGTAAACAAAGATAAACTCTTTTGTTGAATTTAAAATTGAATATTGTCAAATCTCTACAATATAGATAGAAATAGTTATGTAGTTATGTGAGAATTGTTGTATTTAAACCTAATTATTAACTTGATGGTAATATATATGTGCTTAGTAACAAAATTAATTCTAACAAACTAGCTAGTGAAAGATTTGGAAGGAAAAGTGTAAATAAATAGGAAAAAATGAGATTATAAATTTATCAAATAGCTTATAAAAAGAGACCAAGATATTTTCTTGCCTCTTATGATATGTAAAAAATAAAATTAAAAAAATTGAGAATATGAGATTTTATTAGGGTTATGCTACAGCCCCCGTTGGGCTATAGTAGTGTTTTTTATGTGTTTTTTTAAAGTTATTTTTATATAGATTTTTTTAATATTTTTAAATATTTGAAAAATAAAATAAAATAAATTTAAAATATCATTAAAAATACTTTCTTAATCAGAAAGTTAAAAAAAAAAACTTCTTTAATCACAAAGTAAAATAAAAAATCACAAATATGATTTTTTATTTTACAGTATTTTTTTTAATAATATTGTGATTTTTTTAAAATATTAAAAATTATTAAAAAAATCTATATAAAAAAAGAATTTAAAAAAACACATAGAAAAACATTTCTAGAACCCAACGAGAGCCCCCAATGTCTTCGATTTTATTAATGACAAAAAATAGTTATAAGTATGAAAAAATTTATTAAAAAACTAAAAGAAACCTATTCAATTAGTACTAAATGGGATTTTTGAAAATATTTTTTGAGAAAGTCTATTATGCAGCCCCAAACGTACCGCTTGGTATTATTTTTTTTAGTTAATAGTGAAGAAAGTGATTTTAAATGTATTAATGTATTTTTTTATTTTTTAAAATTATTTAAATATATTAAAAAAATATAAATAAAAAAATTAATTTTACAACAGGCAGTAGCACTGAGCAGTTGCATCGTTCATATTTTTTTAAAAAATCAAAAAATTATTTTTATATAGGTGAGTTTGGATGTTGAAGTGAGTTGAGTTGAGTTGAGTTGAGTTGAGATAATAAAATATTGTTAGAATATTATTTTTTAATATTAAAATTGTTTTGGAATTTAAAAAAATTGAATTATTTATTATATTTTGTATTGAAATTTGAAAAAAGTATAATGATGAGTTGAGATGAATTAAAATGAGTTGGAATGAATTGTGGTTCCGATCGTAGCCTAAGATATCTTTTAAAAAAATCATATCCGCTCCAGACCATGTGCCGCGTAGTTTAAACAAAGAGGCATCTGAAACATTTAAAAGAAAGAAGACTAGAATCATAAATTCTCTCAACGACTTTTGCAATTGGAAAAAAAATGGGAGCGATATCGCAAACAAACTATTATCTCAATTCGAGAAGCTCTATTCAGCGTATAAGTCGTGGTATAATAAGTATAATATATGTAATAACTGCAATATGTATGATAAGTATAACACGCATAATAATTATAATACGTATTATACATATAATAAGACATCTAAAAAAATAGATTAAAATTTTAAGCTCCTTCTATCACTTTTGTGTTTATGTTTTTATTTATTTGTTTATTTTTAATAAACAACATGGCACTAACATGCTATATATGCCGCGTCAAAAGACCATGTTTTATATTAATATTTGGAAACTTTCTTATTTTATTACATAATTTAGATGAGGTGAGATATTTTGTTAAAAATTAAATAAAATATTATTATAATATTATTTTTGTTTTAAAATTTAAAAAAATTGAATTGTTTCTTATATTTTGCATGAAAGTTTAAAAAAATTATAATGATTATATGAGATAACATAATATAAGATAAAATAGTTTAATTTTATGTAACCAAACCAGCCTATTGTTCATCTTCTCTAAATGAACTCCTCTTGTGATATTTGAATAACTAAATAAACATCATCCCCTGTTCATTTCGTGGGTGAAACCAGAAGTCCTCGGATTGTATATGCCGCATGGTGAGCTATTCCTATACCCTATCAAAAAGGTACTGTATAGGAACGGTCAGTCATGCTCCTAAGTTCAAACTGCAGCTCTATTTATATAAATATATATATATATTTATATGTTGCATTCTCCGTTGCCCCCAAGCCTTTTAGGATCTTCACTGTTGATTCGTAAGGACTTGCCCCCAAACACGGCGGAGGATCTACTATTTGTTCAACCATAGGAAGCTTATTCAAAGCTTAGTCAAACCAAGTATTGAAAGCTTATTTGTAGCTTCCTCTAATTCTAAAAGAAAACAAGGCTATCGCGGCGATTTCAAAGACGCTCCAAAAGAAGTCACCTTGTTTAGGGTTCTTTTGCATCGAATTTGTTTTCGTCGCAGACTTCCAACCAGTTTCAATAAGTCTATTATTGTGACGGTTTGTTCCAACGACTTTCATCTTATTATGACGGCTTTTTCCGTCTTAATTGCTCTCCAATTGTTGCATCGTTTCTATCTCTTGGTAATCAATCATGTTTTAACGATAGATGAACAAAAGGGGCATCAAAGAGCACCAAATTGTTTTCGGAAGGTACTCGAATTCGTTTGTTATCAGATTCCCTAATTCCACACAAGCACATCTGCACTTTTTTCTTCTTCTTCTTCTCAAGATCCCCTTCCAAATAACTGCAACTCCTGCCATTTGAAGTACTTATCTTTTAAGAAATGATATATCGCACGTAAGCATTGTTAGGAAAATATGAATAGTAAACAGAGATTGCAGAAGATATACAGTGAGACAATTGTAAATCTATCTCTTAGATAAATATTACCTCCCACTCGTATTGAGTTATATAAAAGAAAATTTGACAATTATGTCCTCAAGATATAACATTGTTTATATAGTATGTAGATTGCAAATTTTGAACACTAAACTATAGAACGAATAGATGCAATAATATAAATTGCTATGTTTCAATTTGAATTTAAACGAGACAGTTATTGTTTGAAAAGGTATAGAATAAACTGTAATTGACAGTTAAGAATATATGTCAAAAAAGGAAAAAGAACACACCTTCTCGTTTAAATAAAAAATTCCGTCATTTGTAACAATGCGTAAGTGTGTCTAAACTGTCAATGCGTTGCGTGCGTGTGTGGGGTCAATGCTTCGCACTAGATGACACTATTATTGTGTGTCTACCCTTGTATTCCATTTTAAGAATAGTAAAACTCATTCACTTATAAAATTACTAAAAGTTTCCTTATCTTTTCAATGTGGGATATTTGAAATAATTCAACAAGCATTGTATATTAATTTTTTAAAAAAATAAATAAATATAAAAATCACGTGAAAAAATTAAATTTTAAAATGAATATGCGACACTTACATAATCAATGACTATATCTAACATTATTTATCATGCTTAGATAGAGAGGTTGTTTGATTTAGAGTAATGCTACTCATCATTTCAATTATCATCATTCTCATCATTATATGATGTTGCATTAGACGATTAAAGATTATTTAGTATATTTTACTTGTTAATCTATCATCTAATGTCACATCATAAGATGATGAAAAAAGAAACGAGAAATAAATATTTTCTTCTGATCATGCATGTAGGTGATCCCCTCAGATGGGGCGGCGCTTTTTTCCATCCATGCTGCTAATTCAGCACATGGATGGGCATCGTCGTTGATCACATTTACAATAAGATGGGTATGCATTATAGAACGCCGGCCACTTGCTAACCACTTGCCAACTACTACTGCCTGCCGAAGCTTAATTAATGAGAAATGGGCCACCTCATCAAGGCCGAGTATTTCGTCATGCAAACTCCCATCTTATAATTTGTTTGGTTCTTTTCATGACAATGATCATCATCATCTCCAAATGACGACCACCTCGATCGTGTTTTGTTTACTTAGCTAAAACATCTGCTGAAGATTTAAAATGGAAGCGACCGATGGGTATTAAATGCCGATTGAAGAACCTGCACAAAATTGGCATTCGAAAATATCTTTAAAAATATTATGACGTATCAGAGGGAACTAACTAATTAATTGCATAACAAAGATCGAGTACTAGTGGATCGAACTCGAAGACCAATGCCAGACTAGTTGAAAAACATGACAGCATAAATCGTTATGTGTCACCCTCCCAAAATAATTAAGCTTGTTTGGTTTCATGGGTGACGCTCACAATTTTAGGTCCCACTTAGAGAGGTTTTTTTTTTTTTTTTTTTTTTGCCCTTTTTCTAATGCATGGATGAAAGAGAATGAGAGCCACAAGATTAACCAAAATATTATGTCGTTTGTATAGGATGGGCTGTCATTAGTCGTATATCTGCATCATGTATACATTATATACGTTATTAATTGGTAGAGTTAATTATGATCCGAATTACGTCAAACCCAACTCGACTCATGGTCGATATGTTTTGCTGTTGTACGTATAAGAAGAGTGCCTTCATAACAGACGGGTGGAAATTGTTCCTGGTTATATTTTCATGAGTTGTTTTGATAAGGACGTACGCTCAACACGCTACGCCAACTGAATTATTATTATTATTAATTAATGACTGAGGGGGCCCTACTATTAGTTTGCATGTTTGGATAATGAGATGATTTTAAATAAAATTTAAAAGTTAAATAAAATATTATTAGAATTTTTTTTAATAATATTATTATTTTGATATTTAATATGATTTTGATATAATGATGAGATGAGACAAGACAAATTGAAATGGTTTTGATATAAAAAAGGATTAAAAAAAAAAAACAATTAACTCCTCTAAACCTTGATATCCCTCGTCATTCTTCACGATATCGGACGTTGTGGAAAAAGATCCAAATATCACTGATTTGAAAACATGAAGGCAGATCGGCCAGATCATACTAATCGTCGACGCTCGGTGTATTTGTGTGCCAAAGACAGCTTTCATTGATTAATTAACTCATAGGGCCGGCGTGGTTCGAACTTCGAACCCCATCATCACTCATCAGGTCAATAACAGTGACCAAGCCATTCAACATGTAACTATTCTCATCAAGTCGATCCAAAATATTATAATATTTATAAACTTTTCATAATTTCTCACGTTCAAAAATAATTCATAACTTTTTAAGATAAATCTCAAAATATTACCAATAATAAATATAATATATAATTATTTTAAAGTTCCAACAATTAGAATATGTAGGTTGGACCGTAAAGTCCTAAATTAAATGGATTGTAATAGGTCCGGTGTGTGTTATGAGGATATATGAGAACGTTTGTTCTAACTCCTAACTAATTCCTTGGACCCGTGTAATCACCGTAGACACCGTTCCAAAGTCGGAAGAGGATACTAAAGTTTATGGGCGTGTAATAATTGATGAGTTATTTTATTTTTAACTCAATAGTGTGAGTATCCTATACACATCACTTAAATGATAGGATTTGATTTGTGAGATTTAAATTTTAAAATTTATATTATAAATTAAAATTATATCATATAAGTACTTTATTAACTGTATGCTACACAAGGATTTAAAAATAGATTTTTTTATAATTAATTTGTAACATCGATATTGAGAAAATCTCTAAATAGACATGCATTAGAAATCTTTATATGAAATAATTATCTTTCTTCCGGACAGTCTATCATAGGAATTAATGAAAAAAGTAGGTTAAAGGGGAAATATTAATACTAATGAGTAGATCCCACCTAAAATAGACGAGCCAAATAAACAAATTTCATACGAGAGAAAAGATGTTTGTAATTGTGAATTATATAACTACTGTGCAATTATTTTAAATATATATATGAAATTTACATAAAAAAATTATTTTTTTAATAGTAAATCTTACTATTTTTCAAAGCGATTACTTTTTCTTTATACATTTTAAAATTATATGCAGAATTGCTCTTCATACAAACTTTTGTAAAAAAATAGATCCCACTTAAAAAAAATATAAAGAAAAATTATTCTTTATTAATGAGATTTATTTTATTATAAAAAATTTATATAAAATTTATCTATTTAAGACTTGTACCTAATATTATTTAATTAACAATAAAGAGCCATGGTGAAGGGTCCATTTCCTTCGTTCGTAAGTAATGAAATGAAAGTCCATCTAATAAAATGGGCTTGGACCCTAGGACTATAGGCAATAGCCGAACTAGTCCGATTGGCGCTTGATTGCCTTTTCATGGAGAAGATTGTATTGGTTGCTGAGTACGGGAACTTTTTGTCCTCTTTCCATTCAACAGTTTTCTCGGGGTAGCTAAATAAAGTCCACGGGTCGTGCTTTGATTTTTATTTTTTTAAACATTTCGTGTCCCAGTGTCTGATAGTGAAACCCATTACACAAGGCTCCAAACTTAGCATACCCCCATATAATTCAAACCCACATGCGCGAATAAAGTGCACAAAAAATATCTATATTCTACATTGTTCAGATTTTTTTTTTGACGATTATGCAGCATGCAATGGTTACTTCCAAAATTGACATCAATATCAATAATGCATGCTGCCCTCTACCAGTCAAGGAAGACTGCTTCTGCTTCTTTAGTTCTCTATCCATAACCGAGTCTCTTGTGCGTGCAGTACTGAGCTTGGAAAAGGCCATGGCAGTAGGATTATCAATTGCAGGTGAGGGCAGGCAGTACAATGGGAGGATAACCCGGTTTGTAGTCCTGTCTTGTATGATGGCCGCCATGGGAGGAGTTATCTTCGGCTATGATATTGGAATTTCAGGTCTGCACAAGTACTGATGCAATGAGATATTCAACCATTAATTCGTACTAAACTTTGTAATTTGTATGCTTTAGGATTTGTATATTGGAGTTTTGGTTGTTTCCGGCCAGTTTATGTGCGACTTTATATCCCAGCTGATATCATCATGTATTATTAGTGTTGATTCTATGCAACTACTAAAAATATTTCTATCCTTTCACAAGAAAGAAATTAAAGAGTACGTGAGATCACAAGAAAGGAACAAACACCCTCCATTAAGTGATTAAGATTTTACATTCAAGAATTAGTTCATTGTGTGTGTAAATTGAAAGAACGGTGATGATTTTTGGATGCAAAATCTTATTTTTTTTTCTTGAGAAAATGGGAAAATACACTTTTTACAGGAGTCCAACTAGTAGAATTTTTTATAATTTCCACTATAAATTACCAAAATTAACACATTGCAAGCTCAGAATTACTTTTTCTTTCATATTCAGTAGTACTAGTATATATCAGGTGGTGAGCAGGATGGCTCCAATTGTCATTGTCATTGGTTGTGGAAATTGTGTTTATAAGCCATTGTAGAAAATATCAAACGTTTGTACTTGGACAATTTACTTTGAAGGTGGAGTCACCTCTATGGAGCCATTTCTCAAGAAGTTCTTCCCAGAGGTGTACACTAGGATGAAAAAAGATACCAAGATTAGCAATTACTGCAAGTATGATAGCCAATTGTTGACTTCCTTCACATCCTCACTCTACGTGGCTGGCCTTGTGGCAACTTTCTTCGCTTCCTCGGTCACTAGAGCCATGGGACGCATGCCATCAATCCTCGCTGGAGGCGCTGCTTTCCTTGCGGGTGCAGCCCTTGGCGGTGCAGCTTTCAATGTCTACATGCTTATACTTGGTCGCGTCTTGCTCGGAGTTGGGGTCGGTTTTGCAAACCAGGTAGCGTTCTTATTACTTTTCCTTTATATGTAATGAATTGTTTTGGGTGAAATGATTTTAGTCCACTTATGAATTATCTTCTACTGTATACTGTAAATTTTACAGGCAGTCCCCTTGTATCTCTCTGAAATGGCCCCACCTAAATACAGAGGCGCAATCAACAATGGTTTCCAATTCAGTATTGGCATCGGTGGTCTATCAGCAAACATCATCAACTTTGGTACAGAAAAGATCAAAGCAGGTTGGGGCTGGCGAATCTCTCTAGCAATGGCCGCCGTTCCAGCCTCCATTCTTACATTGGGTGCTCTTTTCCTCCCGGAAACACCCAACAGCCTGATCCAACGCAGCAGCGACCATCACAAGGCCAAACAAATGCTACAGCGCGTCCGAGGCACCAATGATGTCCAAGTAGAATTAGACGATCTCATCAAAGCTAGTTCCATATCGAAGACCATCGAACACCCATTCAAGAAAATTTTAGAAAGAAAATATAGGCCCCAACTTGTAATGGCAATAGCCATACCTTTCTTCCAACAAGTGACGGGGATCAATGTCATTGCCTTCTACGCCCCATTACTATTTCGGACAATTGGTTTGGGGGAAAGCGCATCGCTTTTGTCGGCGATCATGACAGGGATTGTTGGCACAGGCTCAACCTTCATATCCATGCTTATAGTGGATAAACTTGGCCGAAGAGCTTTGTTCATAATAGGGGGTATTCAAATGTTCATCTCCCAGATTATGGTGGGAGGAATAGTGGCAGCTCAGCTAGGTGATCAAGGTGGGATGGGCAAAGGGTATGCGTATTTGGTTCTGATTTTGATAGGTGTGTACGTTGCTGGGTTTTGCTGGTCATGGGGTCCATTGGGATGGCTAGTTCCGAGCGAGATTTTTCCACTGGAGATTCGATCGGCTGGGCAGAGTATTACGGTGGCAGTGAGCTTTATATTCACTTTCGTAGTTGCTCAAACTTTTCTGGCAATGCTCTGCCACTTCAAGGCCGGGATTTTCTTCTTCTTTGGGGGATGGGTAGTGGTGATGACGGTATTTGTGTACTTTCTATTGCCGGAGACGAAGAATATGCCGATTGAACAGATGGACAGAGTATGGAGGGAGCACTGGTTTTGGAAGAGAATTGTGGGAGAAGTGAGTCGGGAGGGTAAGATTGAAGCACCATAGTGTAGACTGTAGTCGCTTCTTCCTTTTGTTTGGTTGGCCTAAAAGCTAGGCTACTTAAAATTTGGCTAAAAATTATATCCTCTTACAAATTAAATACTAATATGTCAAAAATATAAAAATAAAAAGATCCAAGGGTGAAAGTCGTCCTTGGCTATTAGCAATAATTAGTTTTTTTCCCCCTCGTGTATATGCTTAATACCCCCAAACTATCAATTTTTTTATTAGATCACATAAAACTTTAGTTCTGGGTTTTTTACCCTTTTATTCCAATTTGAGATCCAACTTCTCTATATTGATTTTGGAGTTTAGACGATCCTAAAGTGGGGCAAAGTTGCAAATCAGTCCTATCCCAACCTCTATCAGAAACAAAACGGAAAACATTTTGGGCCTTTCGTCATGTTGGACAGCCCAGCCCAATATTGATGTATTTTCATTAATATATTTTTACCTATAAATAAATTATGAAACTGGACTTTACCATAAAAATCAGTGCCCTTTATAAATAAAAATTAAAATCATGATCATAATATCTCATAAACTATACTAAACATATACAATCGATTTAAAAAATAAATTAAAATGAGAGAACTATTATTCATAAAAATAGATGATTATACAAAAATAAATTCACAAAAATGATATAATTTAATGTAATTCAATAAATTTATTTTATAATAAAAATAATTTTATAATTTAAAGGCTCGATTTGAATATTTTATTTTAAAATAAAGAGGAGGAGAATTGTTTTTCCGTGGACAATGACATAATTTTTATGGTCAATTTATTTAACTCAGGTCAATTCTCAATCCTTGAAATTTGAGATTCAGTGATAGGGATAAGAGTTGTGCAGTTGCGTGACATTGATTATTGACAGATAATTAATTCTCTTTTGTCATTTGATACCTTCTCTTCTCTTTTTATTATTATTTATTTCAATTTAGCTGTACAGTCGCTGAAAACATCGCCAGGTGGAAACACCACGGGGAGAGAGCCGTTAAAATATTGGAGAATATTACGAGAAAATCATATCATACGTGGCTTTATTGCATTGGTTCGTGCTATCAAACAAAATTACTGACGGCTCTACTTTAAACTATCCTACTTTCCCACGGCGATTGAATGTCTAGAGTCTCTCTACGTCGTAACGACTTGTAGACCCATTCTCGTTCTAGCCTCGTCTGGTTTGGCTGGGCTGGGCAGGCTTTCGAATTTTGCTCGAGCTCCTCCGATTAGTCGTCAACCGAAGGTGAATCATTTCCTTCCTTTTTCTTTCTCCATTATTAGGGATTATATCTTTCTTTTTTTCTTTTGTTTCATCGACTGTTTGATCTTTATTGGAAGCTAAAGTACTTTTCGTTCGTGATCGGAAAAAGCCTTAAGGTTATGTATATATAATTTCTTTTTTGAAAAATGAAGAGATTGAATTTCTGACACTTGTACTATTACCGACATATCTTGTAGGAATTATTGTTGGAATTCGATTTCTGGTGATTGCGACTGCTTCAATGCCGTCCGTCACACCGCCTCAGTGGCAAGAGAAGGCTAGCGGTTTCTTTTCTTCCTCTGGTATGGAATTCATATACTCATCGGTAATATAAGCACGTAAACATATCGAGCTGTACCCAATTTTTCTTGTTTGCCCTCTTTTATTTTCTTGTTTGGTTATTTATATGTATATATTTAAAATTAAGGTTTTTAAAGCAGGGGTGAAGCTTAAAGAAGCCGGGCAATCGGCCGGAACATTTGTGGGGGAGGTTGCAAAGGATGCGAAGTACAACTTCACTGATGTGGCGGAGCGTGTTGGCTCCATGGTGAAAAGTCGATGGGCATTTCTACAGCAGCCATCCACAAGGCACGCCGTTCAGGAACGTCTTATATACGCTGCTGCTACCACCGGTACATTGCTTAGGAAGGGCGTCTCCGAGACAAAGGACAAGGTTGTCGTCGGGAAGACAAAAGTTGAAGAGGTAAATTTAGTTAAACAACTAGACCTTTCCTTCCTTTCAAAACTCTCGTATTAGTTTTCTTGTTCGCGTCATACAGAATAGATTGTGAAAGTTAAGAGTGAGAGACGAGGTGACTTGTCTGACATTTTTTTCTTTGAAGTCTGAAGAATTTTAGAGGTGTGTCCGATTGATTTGCATATCAAGTGTTCTTTAGTGTTATCTATACTTCAATATATTTAATCTTCTGAAAATTGATGCCAAGACACACTTATCTTTTGTTGAAGTTGAACAAGAGTCGACTAAGCCTTAACGCTGAACCTATCAATCCACAGTTGAAAAGAAGCTCTTGTAAAACCAGGCAAAACCAGGATCGTCGACTTTTGGTTGATTTGAGTTATTTACTTGCTCTTCATATGAATCATATTTGCCAATTAAGATTGGAAAGCGTGATGTCTGTAGTTGTTTTGGGGCTGATGAGCTCATGTATGGAATTATTATTTTCAATCGTTAGAGTTCTTTTAAGATATATTCATTTTAATGCAGCATCTTTGATTGTTTTATTATCTACATTAAAATGACTCATTATTACTTGTGTGGAATTATCTGCATTAAAAATTAAAATGACCATCTTTGATTGTTTTGGGGCTAACGAGCCGATGTGTGGAATTATCTCTTGCCTGACATC
Source organism: Pterocarya stenoptera (assembly GCA_003123785.1). NCBI lineage: Eukaryota > Viridiplantae > Streptophyta > Magnoliopsida > Fagales > Juglandaceae > Pterocarya > Pterocarya stenoptera. The sequence goes on from QEOT01122874.1 coordinate 23,112, forward strand.
TATGATGTGTCACATAATTTGAACTGACATCTGAGATGCGGAGTTTGTTCCAGGTGGCAAAGAAGACTGCACAAAAAAGTAAGACCATCTTGACTGACATTGAACGATGGCAGAAGGTATTAGGATTCTGAGGCAACTAGTAGTTCTTATTCCTCTTCTTGTTCCTGTTTGTTCTTCGTATTTTTTTGGTTCTCTCGCTGTCCATCACTAAGTTTCAAAATTCTTATGTTGTTTTGGTCACGTGCAGGGAGTTGCTAGCACTGATGGTAAGTTACTTAAACTTGGATAATTTTAAGCTTTTAAAATAGTGTTTTAAATTTGGTGTGTTTTTTTATTCTAGCTTCTGCCTGTTGAACTTGAATTGATTGTTTCTAGAAAGACTTGCTGCCTAGGAGATGGTCATTATGTTAATTTAATGAAACTGAGATAGTAAAAGTTTCTCTGTTTTTTTTTTATTTTTATTACAAGTAAAAGTAGCTTTATTGAAGAGAATGCTATAGGCGTTATCCAAGTAGACAGGGAGTATACAAAAGAAAAAACTTAATTACATACTAGCAACCAGAAAAAGAAGTAAAAGTTCCTCTGTTTTGTGATATTGGAGACTTTTTCCTATGTAGGTGCAGTTTTAAGTAGTGGCATTATTCTTTTAGATTCGGTGGTGGTTGGAACTTCCAATATATGTTAGTTTGTAATCTTGTTCTATGTTAGCACTTCTATCCTGGCAGATCTGTAATAAATTAGGAATGCTTTTAATTTAGCCTTTTGGCTTGGGCTATCAACATGACCTTTTTCTGGGATGTATAGTGATATTTCCCCTAATTTTTTATTTTTTATTTTTCTTTCCTAGTATTTGGAGTTCCAATTGAGGTCACAGTGCAACAACAACAATCCAGCAGGCCCATTCCACATATTTTGGTCAAATGTGCAGACTATCTCATAGTATCTGGTAATTGAATTTAGACAAAGTACACTTTACTAAATCATTAACAAATGAGCTTCACTTCAATTTCATTTTCTGAGAGTAACTTATTTTTTGTTGATTTTTAAGGATTAAACTCACCAGATCTTTTTAAGTCTGAAGGAGATAAAAAGGCCATTCAACAATTGGTTTCAATATACAACCAAGGTATCTTCACTGTTGTCTTCATTTATTCAGTTTTGATGATCTTATTATCTCATGCTGTGATATAATGCCACAAGATGTTGATTACAGATTCAAATGCGTCATTACCAGAGGGAGTAAATCCAGTTGACATAGCAGCTCTAATAAAATGCTATCTAGCCTGCCTTCCTGAGCCACTAACTACATTTGAGCTTTATAATGAGATCAAAGGTGCCCGTTCTAGCATACATGCAATGAGAAACATACTTAAGAGGCTTCCTATTGTAAACTACATGACCCTGGAATTTATTACTGCTCTGTTTCTCCGCGTTAGCCAGAAGTCACTTCTTAACAAGGTATGAATCTTCTCTCTCTCTCTCTGAATTGGGGTTGTGACCGTCAATGCCACCTATAGTGGTTGATTGTGTGAGCTGAGGCATTTGCTTATTAGATATGAACTTCTGACTTGATAATAGGATTATATATACTGCATTCTTTCCAAACACCAAGAGGATTATTCAGTTGATCTATTCAAAAACTCATACCATGCGGCATCTAAACTTATGGAATTATGTTTATAATGATTAAGACACCTCATATTTTGATATGCATTTTGCTGCTTGCTTTGTTGTTATCTTCACTGGTTAAAAAACTACTTTTCCCTAATTATTTGCCTCTGATTCTGGTGGGGAATTCTTCGTTTGACTTATTTCATAGTTAACCTGCTCCTCCATATTGATTTTGAAGGAAATATTGTTAGTTGTATCTATTGTTTGTCACTTTCTGCAGCTTTTATTTTCATTTGGCAAGTAATAGAAATCCTCGTCTAATTCTGTTATGGCCATTCGATCAAGAATTATTTTCTATTTTAATTCTTTTTTCTTGCTGAACGAGCTACTGTGGAACAGTGAATAAACTTATCATTCTATAATATGCATTTCATAAGCTTTCTCAATTGTTGTTAACCTCTCTACAGATGGATGTCCGAAGCCTTGCGATGGACATGGCCCCTGTTATTATTTGGCAGAGGGGACGGAAACCGGAATTTTTTAAGAAATATTGGAGTGAACCATCCAAAGGTCCTTCCAAAAAATCGGATCCCCTGCCTAATTACAGTGCATGGGACATGCTTGCTGGTTAGTAGTCTTGTTTCCTATAGTTTGTTCATATATATATATATGTATATATCAACTTTGTGCCTAGGCTAGCATGCTCTTGCATCTCACTGTCTGCGACTCCAGAAGGTTGAATAAATCTGCGGGGCATTCTAGGCTCTTGTTTCAATGGATTTCATTTTTCATGGGCTTAATTTTACATATCCTTTACATGTATACGAATGGAAAGGCCATTACAATGCTTGGGATCACAACATTGTGCTAATGTTGTATATGACTAACTTGTTTCTTTATTTGAGACTCTTGACACCCCGAGAATGAATCATAACATTTATTCATCTGCAATTTGTAATGAATTTTACAACCCCACCTCGAAATGCAATGAACTTAAACTGAGACTCGTTGTACAAAAGTAGAAAACATTATGTACTTTAGTATTGAAGGATTTTTATAGGGGTGATTGGGAATATCTTGTTCAAGTTGGATGATATCTTTACATTATATTTAAACAACAGATCAGTCATAAAAAATTTGTGCTATTTCTTTTAAACCAATTTTTTTTTCTGGGATTGGCTGATAATAAATATCAAGCTTTTGTTTTCTTTTTGAGTTGCATTGCAAGGGTTATCTGGAAATTTCCTTTTCTTTTCATTTCCCCTGGTGTTATTGTAGAACTGAGATCACAAAGTCCACGCTAAGTTTTTTTTTTGTTCTTTTTATTTTGTGAGTCAAGACTGACTTTGTAGATTATCTGTGGGAAACTTAATATCAACTAAATGCTTATTTGTTATATATACTATTAGGGTTTTTTTTTCACTGATAAAAAATGTTAGATTATGTAAAGCTATTTGCTGAGTTTTTTTTTTACTGGTAAGTCCTTATTCTTTCCTTAACCTCATGGATACAGAGGAGGGTGAAGCTATGGATGCATCCTCTCTCATTCCCTTGGACGATGGCATGCCTGTTGACTTTGGTGCTATTGAGGTTGTTCAGTGTCTTATAGAACACCACAATGCAATTTTCACAGATGCAAATGAGACGATTTGGAGATGAATTTGAATGACATTTTCCTCATACATCATGGGTTTGTGTGGTGAATCATATAGCCAATTATTTGGCAAGGGATGAATTCCTAATCTGCTCGTGATGATCATGGGACAGCACGGTATGTGATGTTCGCTAAAGTTGGCAGAATTACTGTATATTAGTCTGCATGTTGTAGTTAGGGATCAGGGCATACTGGATCTAGGATTAAAATGAGTATTGAATTTTTGCCGCTTGAAGGATGGTATTGGACCCATGCATATCTTCAGAATATTGATAGTTCAATACTTTACAAATTGAGTGTTATATATAGCCGTGAAATTCTCGTCTGTGTGATTGCAAATGCTGTAATCATTTACAAGAGTGTGAGTGTGGATGGAGGAATGATCTTAGTTTTGTAAGCGTTGCATTTTAGACTGAATTAAGTAATTGGATTGTGATTTATGAATTGGTTTATGGTGAACTGGCTTTACTATACGGTATGCGGACAAAGTTTGTTAGTTTTCACGAGTGTGGAAATGACTAATCCGCTATTTCTTTTTTTTTTTTAATGTAAATTATACATATCGTGCAAAATACTCTGCTATACATTATATATAGTGATGTATGTGTTGGAGCCCTAATTACCATGGCATTTGTCTATATAGTATTGATAAACATGCATGATACTTGTTAAATTGCACATACATATATATCCCCGCGTCGACTTGTAAGTAGAAGGTTTTCTTTTGACATTTGGTTGTAAATTGAGAAGCAAGAATAGTCGTCTGGGATTTACATTGTTTACAGATTCGCCTTCCGGGAGAGAGGAACAATTTATTTTTCTGTGGCTTGCCATCATCATGATGTTTTTCTTTCAACTCACAAATATCTTCATGCATGGGCCGGCGAGGATAACACAGGTGGACTAGTGGTCCTTAAACATAAAAGGAGATGAAATAGATATAATCCATCCGAATTTTATGGGCCAGTGAATGATCTCTCTCTCTCTCGCTCTCTCTCGTTTTTTTCCTTCTTCAAACCAGAGATATTTGGTAACATTTTATATGCCTTTTTTTTCTGTGCTATTTAATGGTTTACTAAGTCTGAATGAGTGAAATGAAACTAAAACTTTGAATACAGGGTGAAGTTACGACTTATGATCAGGATTGATCAACGTTTGATAGTACGATAAGTAGGAACTAAGAGTTCTATAAATTTGACGATATAAATGAAAGATGAAAAAGTGATAATCATAATCTAATTTATGTTATATTTATTATATATTGTGATATTAAATATGTGAATTTATTAAATATGGGTTATTATTTGTTTACGTGAACCATTATCTCAAAGAGATGTATTGGTTAAATGGTAATGATGTGTTGTTCGAAATAAAAGGATAGGAGTTCGAAGCTCCACAAGTGCAATTTGATTGGGCCAAAAAGTCACAAGTTAATAGTTGTGATATTTCACATGGTGTCACTTTATTATCTATAAATAGGAGATGAGACCCACATATTTAACTATTCAATTTTCTCATATCTTTAGTCACTTACACAATTTTGTAGAGAAACTCGAAAGGAAAAATTTTAGAATTGCTATCTACAGTTGATGACTTTGTTATATCTTAGAATTGAATTGCTTGTAACCCAATAGTATTTTACATACCTCAAAGTTGTATTTATTTTCAAATTACTATATCCGCACAATTTTCTTTAACAATTTATAGGGTGATAAAGTCATGTACTTTATTTTCCATACATGGAACTCACATTTTGGTGGCCATGCAAACCCAAACACTACCCTAATCTACACGCGCACACACACACATATATATATATATATATATATATATATATAGATATCGCTTATATATTAAAAGTCACTATACGCAAATGAACAGGAATGAACAGTTGTTTTTGTTTGACGCTTGTTCTTCCACTTCTGTCCCGAGTGTGTACATTTTTGCCTCTGAGTTCCTTATGTTTCGTTATTTTGACCGAGGGCATTTTGGTCTTTTTATTGAAGGCGCGTCGAAACAGCTAATTTCATGTGCATCTTCTTCCTCTCTCTCAACTCAGACCCCTCTCCCCTCTTTTTCTTCTTCTGTTTAACGCCGGACAACAGTTCTTCTTGAAGGAGCAGGAGCTCTCCGTCCTTTCTTTTCCCTCCTGCTGAATACGGGTAGCAAAACATGAACTGGTTGTTTAGCGGACTTCATTTCTTGCTTTTAATATAACAAACAAAGTTTGCTAGGATTATTTCTGTGGAGGAAGTGGAGGGGAGGAGGGAGGTGACTGCTATTTCGGACACGAGTTCATGGGGAGGAGTAAATGATGGTCGACCCCGATTTGGACCAAGTGATTCGCTTCTCCCGGGCCTTGTTGACGATGTTGCATTAAATTGTCTTGCTTTGGAAAGTAGATCAGACTACACATCGTTATCTTTTAGTAATACAAAGTTTAATGGTATAATTAAAAGGGGGTATTTATATGGGTTGAGAAAGCAGTTGGGGATTGTGGAGTATTGGGTATATTTAGTTTGTGATCCAAGAGGGTGGGAAGTGTTTGATCCTATGAGAAAGAAATGGATGACGTTGCCTAGAATGCCTTGCGATGAGTGTTTCAACCAAGCCGATAAGAAGTCCTTGGCTATGGGTAGTGAATTGGTGGTTTTTGGTTATGAGTTGTTGGATTTTGTTATAGTCTCTCTCAACTCTACCTCTTAGCTCTCTTTGTCTCAGTTTTTCTGCATGTCTCATTTTCTTTATTTTTCTCTTCTTTTTTTCTACATCAATCATTGAAGAGCAAGGAAAATGCTAAGATCGGTGGCATTTGGATGACTAATGAGCCTAAACCCATAAAGCATTATCTTCGTTTTTTAAGTAGAATTAATCTTTGCATCAACCTACACATCACATACTATAATTTTTTTTTTTTTTTTTATTTCTCTTATTAAATGTGTATTATATGGATGATGAATAAAAAAATATAAATGTTTCAAGAAGACTAAAAAAAAAAATTTTGAAAAAAAATAAAAAAAAAATAAAAAATTGTTTGGTGTGTAGTGTGTAGGATGATGCAAAGCAATGCTCTTTTAAGTATAGGAAAAGAACTTCACTTTATGGCTGCTTGTCGCTGGCTTCATACCCAAAGGTCCTAGGTATGAGAGGAGCTTTGAAAATCAATGTGTTCTCGAAACTTCGACAGAAGAATTTGTAGCTGCATATTAATCATTTTTCTTTTATAAAAATTAATATAATTTTTGCAAAAAATCTAAACTAGACAGGTCACTTGTACGTTGCTCTATTGCTAGTATATCTACTTATATATAAAGTGCGAATAGCTTAGGAATAGCGTTTTCGTCTAATATATTTTTTTTCCATTTTGCCCCTGCTTGTATTCCTATATTTCGATTCTGCTCCTAACGTTTTTCCCGTTTTGCTCCTAGTTTCTCCCGCTCGTGAGCCCCTCCTCCCCTTCCCCTGTCAGTTTCTTGATCTGCAGCAATGCGCCTCCCAACGCTGCCGTGGCCGACACAACCCCGTCCATTCTCTTCGTCTCCGGCCGGCGTTCCTCTCCTTCGAATTTGAGACCCTATCGTGCCGTCGTTAACCGCCACAATGGAATCCAAACCGCGGCCGTCCTTTTCTTCGTCACCTCCAATGTGCCGCCACACGCCGGCGTGGCTAACACCACCCGGGCCATTCTCTTCGCCTCCGTCTGGCGCCCCTCCCCTTCCAATCTCAGCCTCTCTCCTGCCGTCGGTAGCCGCCGAGAGTGACTCAAAGCCACCGGCTGTGGGTATAACACTGTTCAATAATTTTTTTCCTATTTTGCCCCTGACTTTATAGAATCACTATTAATCCATATCATTTTATCTCATTATTATAAAAAAAGTATTTTTAATGATATTGTGCTTTTTTTTTTAATGTTTAAGCGTATAAAAAATTGAATAAAAATTCAAAAAAATAAATTTTTTTATACATATCGAAACCTATCTCTTAGGCTTTAGATGTGAAAAATGAGTACTGTTACAAATTGATTTGAACTTTATAATTGGATTATAGTATTTTTTTTTTTCCAAATTGATACCAAGTCTTCATAAAATTTTAATAAAAAACTAAAATTTTGAAAATTAAACTTTAATGTTGTGCAACATTTTATTTTCTTTAATTTTAAATTATGTAAATATCAAATTGAATTGTTACATTTTAGTATAAATCTATTTTTTTCATTTTATTAATGATTTTTGTTTAATAATTTATTAAGAAATAAACTTAAATATTTTTTTTCCATTTTCGGATAAATTAAATAATTTATTAATTATCCTGAAATTAATTACACTATTTGAGACTTTATAAAATATATGACAAATATATAACATACGCATCCAACTATAAATATTAAGAGTAATAATAGTAGATTACTTAGTATAATTACAAATTTTCATAAGGAAATAAATTATAACTTCTTAATAATTTAAAAATATAATATGTCATTATTACTATTTTATTTAGCCAAATATGAAAATGTTAAATAAATTCATGTTTTTCATTGTTATTATTTTTTATAGTGCTTCTGTTTTAATAATATTAAAAAATGTTATGAAAACTTTTAAAATAAATTAAGATGATCTGGTTTACATTTTTAAACTAAAAGCTAAACTACATTTGGAGTAACGCAATGATTTAATATTATTTGTAATGCAAAATAATATGGTCTAGAATATATTAATATATATTATAATATTTTTCATTTTTTTATTTTCTGATAATTTATATAATGTTGGATTTTTTTTACACACTTATGAATAAATGTTTAATAATTACTAACAAATTATCTTCTCATAAAGAAGATAAAATTTAAAAATATTTTCTCCCATAACTAAATGAATTCGTCCCATCTTTTTTTTTATTGAAATCTAACAAAATTATCATTAACATTAATTTTAATTTTCAAATTGTAATAAATATCATTTTTTTCGCATGCAGCCTTCTTTCACCATTTTATAATTCGTAATAAAATTTTAGTATTAATATTTTTATTATTAATTTAAGCTTTTATTAAAATTATCTTATTAAACTGTTTCGTTATATAACTAAATAAAAAATAAACTTATATGGATCTATCATTTCTGTTAAGTTTATATTAGGTTTATCTCAAGTTATGTAACTCCATGACTTATTTTAATTTTGTTTAAAAAAATTTCTTCACTTTCTCATTTCTCATTTGTTATCAATTTTTTTTTTTATATATTTGTAATTGGGCACCCGTGCAGTACACAATTGCTCATCAATTACTCTCTTTTTTTCTGTTGTTCTCATGAAATCTGGTTTTCTTATGTTTTTGCTCTTTTGCCGATTAGTTAAGTTGAAGTTTTTTTTTTAGGTTGGATATTAAATTTAGATGAGATTAATTGAAATAAAAATTAAAAATTAAATAAAATATTGTTAGAACGTTATTTTTTTTTTTTATTATTATTTAAAAATTTAAAAAAATTGAAATGTTTATTATATTTTATATGAAAATTTAAAAAATTTATAATAATTTAATGAGATTATTTCAAATGAATTAAAATTATCTTTATATCCAAACCATCAAAATTTGTTGTCTTTTTACATTTTTAAAATTTATTCATTTTGTACTTATTTGATCTCTACTTTGTAGAAACACTTTTCTTAATCTTTTTTGTCCATTTGTAGTTAAATTCAAGAATTTGTATAGATTTAAACTCTCATTTTTTGGCTTATTGTGGATTGACAGGTAGTCATGTAAAATCTACTTTATTATCATATATATATAATTTTCAAATATTACAATCTATTACATTTCAATCTATTACAATCTATTTTTTAGTCAAGTATATATATATAATAAGTGCAGATATTGTATGAACAGTACTTTGTCGTCTTCCGTGCAATTTTTCTGTTAGTTTGGTATTTTGTCTTTCTTGTCCTTTTATTTTGTGTTTGTTTACTTGAGAATAATTTGATCTTTTTACTGTAATAGTGTGAGAAGAACTGCAGCTTTTGTTTTTCTCTTTTTCCCTTCTACCTTTTTTGCTTCTTCCTGCCAACAACTTTTTTATTCTTTATCCCTCTATCCCTCAATTATCTTCTTTTATTACTATTTTTACATTTTCATCCTTCCATTTGTTTCCAATTTTCTTATTTTGTGCTCTTCTTCATTTGTTCGCCAAGTTACTTTTTAGTCTTTTTCTTTGCAATGCTAATATGGCCGTTTTATATATTTATTTTGGTCTTCTTGAACGCACATATTTACCTATTTATCAAAATCAAAACATCTTTCAATTTCTGAAAACTTGGTTCTGTGCATCTCCCGGTTTGCATGTCTGGTACGCTTTCTTATTTTCCTTTCTTTCTTCTGAGTTATATTTTTTTATTATTTATTACATAATTTGCTCACAACAGTTAGATGTAAAAAAAAAATTACGTAGTTAATAACTTATTTGTTCTTCTCAATTATATTTTTTATGACTTTTTCCATATTTTTTCCAGACCTAATAGTTACATTCAAAAGATAATATTAAAAAATTTTCATATAAAATATAATAAACAATTCAATTTTTTCAAATTCCAATTCAACTTTTTCAAATCTCAAAACAATAATAATATTAAAAAATAATTTTTTAAACTTTTATTTATAACTAAAAATTCTTATCTCACCCTTCAAATCAATCCTTAATCAGTCCTTAATGGTTAGACAGAAGAAGAGGAGAGAGAGAGAAAGTGAGAAATGAGTGGAAGGAAAATGAGAGAGTTAAGAGGGAATTAAGGAGATATCGAATGATGGGAGGATTTTTTTTTATCTCTCTAATCTCTCTCTGCTATAAATAAATAAAGTGATCAGTTTCCTACGCTTGGTCTTGATCAGTACTAACTACGTAGAGCCCCATATTTGAGGCATTCCAAATCGGGTCAAATTAATATATATATTTTCTCTCCACTGGATAAACGTCCCTTAGACGTTTCATTATTACTAGTATATATATATATATGTATATATTTATATATATGGCTAGCTTCCTTTGAAGGTTCTGAGGATTACCACAAAGTTGAAAACAGCCATAAGTACCACATGATTAGATATATCGAATAATATTGACTTGTAAGTCTACATTGTACGTATATAGCAGTCAAAGATGACTCCTAGCTAACGGCTAACGTTGCAATAACAATGACTAAAATTATTTGTCTTGGGTTGTTGAACTTAATTTGCACATGGGTATGACACTGACAGTACACATCAATTACCTATATATTTATTTAACTACTTCCGAAAACAAAAAAATATTCACAGCTTTCTCCTATTTACTTATATTTCATATTTTATATTTTTTTAAAATTTTTAAAATTTTTTCCTTTTATCAAATTTTTTTTATATGAATAGTGAATAAAAAATCTGAAATAGTTTAAAAAGAATAAAATAAAAAAAATTTAAAAATATTAAAAATTTAAAAAATTTAAAAAATTTAAAAAAATATAAAATATAGAGTATGATAAAGATTCATGTGTAGTAAAATCCTTCGGAAAATCTAGAATGTAAGGTACGTTTTGCATTAAATTCGTCAAGCACGCGGAGTTCCCTTTGAATTCATCAGTCTTCTTTATTTTATGGAACCAGGACCGATCTAGCTGTATAAGTTAAGCTAGCTAGCATGCACGAGTATTTTCTGAACTTCGAGTGATCAAGAATAACATATATATATATAATATATATAGGACGTCATTCGATCAATCAAAACTGTTGGATTAATTCGTTCCCATGCACCATGTCGCATTAATTATCACGATATTATATGCATGTTTACATCCATAGGTTAACGCTAAAATAACAAGCATTATCATCGAACAGTAGTGCTTATAATAAGTATCAACGAAATTAGATATATATATATATACACATAGGTCGCTCTTAGCTGACCATAAAGCTCTATTACTTTTAATATACAATAAATAATTTTAATCGAGATATTGGTGTATGATCAGTATGCAGTACCCGATATATAACTCGTGATTGCTGCATTACTTCATGATGAAGTACGTACTGAAAATATATTTGTAGGCTTTTTCTTTTTCTTACCCCGCGTAAATATTTAAATATATAATTTTAAACTCATAATATTCATGATCTGCTTCAAAATTAAATTTTATTTTATGGCATGGAGTAATTAAGCAACAAATTAAATAAACCAGTAATTTAGATGAATCAATAGGGAAGAGACAAGTTTGTTAACATAATTGATACACGAAGTCCAAAATAAATCGAGGCTTCGAGCAATGCCTTTGAAATGAGAAGTCTCCGTTAACGCGTGCTGCATGCAAGAGACGAAAACGACGTTTACAATATTGTCTCCGTCTCCTCGTCTTCTCGGAAACTCGTGCCTGCGTCAGATCAAATTGATTAGATGTTATTATAATTTTCATAAATTTTTATATAAAATATAATAAATAATTTAATTTTTTTAAATTTTAAAATAATAATTTTAATATTATATTATTTTTATTTTTATTTTTATTTCAATTCATTTCTTTCCGTCTCAAACTTTCACATCAACTTTATCGTTAAATTGATTAATGAATAATGTTGAAAGAAAATTGTGAATAAACTTAGGGCTTTGGGGCCCTCTTTGTGCCATTTGAATCGCGTGATTTTCTTGTTGACGTTGTTTCTTCTTCTTTAAGTTAAGATGTTTGGATGATAAGTTGAGGTAAAAATTAAAAATTAAAAAAAAATATTATTAAAATATTATTTTTTAATAATAATATTATTTTAAAATTTTTTAAAAATAAATTATTTATTATATTTTATATAAAAATTTTAAAAAATTATAATAATTAAATTATAATTTAATTTTGTGTAAGAATTTTGGGTGAGAAATATTTTCACCGCCTAAACGAGGGCTATAAATGTACAGAAAACGACATGAAACCAGAGTTAAGATTCTAGTCCAATTGTCCAAAGGAAACTTTTGGGAAACGTGAATATGGGAATTGAAATTGAGTTGACTTGGGGAAGGTCGTGTTAGGTTTATATTTCGTTTAATGATATCCTTATATATTATTTACTACCCTTTTTATACTTCTTTTTTTTTTTTTCCTTTTTATTATTTGAATCTATATTACAACTTTTAAAATATGACCTTCTTATGTTCTAAAAGAAAATAAATTCAATTAATTAACTTAATTATGTAAATTAATTAAAAATAAATTTAATTTTATAAAAATAGACTCAAAGTATAAAAGAATGTTAATTTTTACAAAATTAAATTTATTTTTAATTATTTTACATTTATTGATTGAATCTTTTTTAAATTGTGCAAAAAGGGCACATATTAAGATTTTTAATCCAGATAAAAAAAAGAAACAAAAAAATAATAATTGAATAATAAAATAAATAGTAAAGAAAATATAACTCTATCATTTTTTTTAAAATGATGCTACTCATCATCTCACACTATATATTTTTTATATTTTAAAATTAATAAAAAATTTAATTTTTATTTTATTTTATTTTTGTTAAACTAATTGAATTGTTATACTTATCATCCACATACCACATATTTATTATAAAAAAAATTTTAAAAAAATACGATGTGCATTGATAAATAAAATTATTCTTTTCGATTAAAACTTTAATATCACTAGCCACGTATATTATAAAGGATTTGAACTTTGGGCAGCTAGCTGTCTACATCTCCATTGACAAGGACGCATTCACTTCAGCCAACCTACCCTGCAGTCTTTGATTTTTTAAAACATACATATTTGCATCATATAAGTCCAATGAATTAGAACAGATAATTTTTATCATCCGAGAGATAGATGCCCGTTACGATAAATTAGTACTTATTACGGTGAGAATCGAGAAAGTCAATAAAAAGAGAAAAATAGTTTACATCCCTTTACATTTTGTCAAGTTTTAAATAGATAAAATTTTCTTTTATAAAAGTGTAGATCTTCTCTTAAAAAATATAAAAAAGAATTATTATTTATTAATAAANTCGGAAACTCGTGCCTGCGTCAGATCAAATTGATTAGATGTTATTATAATTTTCATAAATTTTTATATAAAATATAATAAATAATTTAATTTTTTTAAATTTTAAAATAATAATTTTAATATTATATTATTTTTATTTTTATTTTTATTTCAATTCATTTCTTTCCGTCTCAAACTTTCACATCAACTTTATCGTTAAATTGATTAATGAATAATGTTGAAAGAAAATTGTGAATAAACTTAGGGCTTTGGGGCCCTCTTTGTGCCATTTGAATCGCGTGATTTTCTTGTTGACGTTGTTTCTTCTTCTTTAAGTTAAGATGTTTGGATGATAAGTTGAGGTAAAAATTAAAAATTAAAAAAAAATATTATTAAAATATTATTTTTTAATAATAATATTATTTTAAAATTTTTTAAAAATAAATTATTTATTATATTTTATATAAAAATTTTAAAAAATTATAATAATTAAATTATAATTTAATTTTGTGTAAGAATTTTGGGTGAGAAATATTTTCACCGCCTAAACGAGGGCTATAAATGTACAGAAAACGACATGAAACCAGAGTTAAGATTCTAGTCCAATTGTCCAAAGGAAACTTTTGGGAAACGTGAATATGGGAATTGATATTGAGTTGACTTGGGGAAGGTCGTGTTAGGTTTATATTTCGTTTAATGATATCCTTATATATTATTTACTACCCTTTTTATACTTCTTTTTTTTTTTTCCTTTTTATTATTTGAATCTATATTACAACTTTTAAAATATGACCTTCTTATGTTCTAAAAGAAAATAAATTCAATTAATTAACTTAATTATGTAAATTAATTAAAAATAAATTTAATTTTATAAAAATAGACTCAAAGTATAAAAGAATGTTAATTTTTACAAAATTAAATTTATTTTTAATTATTTTACATTTATTGATTGAATCTTTTTTTAAATTGTGCAAAAAGGGCACATATTAAGATTTTTAATCCAGATAAAAAAAAGAAACAAAAAAATAATAATTGAATAATAAAATAAATAGTAAAGAAAATATAACTCTATCATTTTTTTTAAAACGATGCTACTCATCATCTCACACTATATATTTTTTATATTTTAAAATTAATAAAAAATTTAATTTTTATTTTATTTTATTTTTGTTAAACTAATTGAATTGTTATACTTATCATCCACATACCACATATTTATTATAAAAATTTTTTTTAAAAAAATTTAAAAAAAATACGATGTGCATTGATAAATAAAATTATTCTTTTCGATTAAAACTTTAATATCACTAGCCACGTATATTATAAAGGATTTGAACTTTGGGCAGCTAGCTGTCTACATCTCCATTGACAAGGACGCATTCACTTCAGCCAACCTACCCTGCAGTCTTTGATTTTTTAAAACATACATATTTGCATCATATAAGTCCAATGAATTAGAACAGATAATTTTTATCATCCGAGAGATAGATGCCCGTTACGATAAATTAGTACTTATTACGGTGAGAATCGAGAAAGTCAATAAAAAGAGAAAAATAGTTTACATCCCTTTACATTTTGTCAAGTTTTAAATAGATAAAATTTTCTTTTATAAAAGTGTAGATCTTCTCTTAAAAAATATAAAAAAGAATTATTATTTATTAATAAAAAAATTTTTTTTGCAAAAAAACTTATATAAAACTTATTTATTTAAAATTTGTATCAAAGATTACTCTTCCATCAAAGTTTTATAATCACACAACTTTTACGAGGCATTAAATTAATCTGATTATGACCAAGTTTTACCGGTACTTTCAACGGTAGGGAATATAAATAATTGGTTGAAGAAGGGCATAGATGTATTTTACCTAAGAGAATATACTACTTTTATTTAAAGGAATTATGCTTTATTTTTCATGTTTCATTTTCTCTACAACATATCTTCCAAATAAGGCTTAGTAATCAGTTAATTAAAGAGTTAATGACAATACTTAGTAATCTAGTACCTAAAGATTTCATTAGAGATTTTATTCAAAAGAGTTATATAATGTATAGGAAAATGTTAGTTTGTCCCTTTACTTTAATCGCTTGTGTATTTAATTTTTTTTACTTACTAATTAAGAAAGTCATTTTTAATATATTGATGCATGTTTTATTTTTTAAAAATATTAAAAAAAAGGTCAAATTGAGCGGGTTATTTTGGATGAGCCCGACTCACATATATATATAAATAATAAATACACATCATTTTTATAATACATTACATAATTCTGTTTAATTCTGTTTTAAAATGAAGTATAATTTAATAAAATATTTTATAAAAATAACATTAATTAACAAAAATATCCTTATTCAAAATATATATTGTGAAATATATTATGAAATTTGTTACCTGTTACGATTACATATTTATATATATATTCCCTGAAGTTTTCGAAACATTTCCAAACCAAAAGTATATTACTCAAGCATCCCAAATGTTTCTAGAACGCGTAGCCTTGATTGATTCCACAGAAGTTTCACTGCAGTTTCTTTACATTCTCAAACATCTAGCGACCATGAATATGAGTTGAGTTTAATGTCATGGTGT